>MU856846.1:182771-242416 GCA_033296705.1 Chaetomidium leptoderma | reverse complement strand
GGGAAGATGTGGGTGGCTGCCCCACCAAGGTCTGTGCCCATGCCCAGACCCACAGGTTAGCACGATGGGGGTATGTACCTAGCTCATCTTCACATCATGCCCACTCCGAACTCCTCTACACGACCCGTATCCTGAGCATTCCCCTCGGGCGCCTCCTGCAGCGCATCTTCGAGCCCACTCTTCTCGCCGTACATCACGGCGAACCACGGCTCGTAAACCAGCATGTTCCGTACATTGAGTTTCCCAGCCTTGTGTTCCGGCATCTCGTACCAGAACAGCTGGTCATGCGCCGTCTCGACCGTCTCGCCCGTCCGCTTGTTGTCGTCGTCGTCGATGAAGAGGTCATATGCCTTGATGATTGTGGCAGGGAGGACAAGCCTGCCGTATAGAAGTAAGCCCGGAGGGTCAGCAAATGGTTCTTGATCAGTAGATACTAGTAGCTAAGCGCATGCGTGTCACTCACTGCTCTGGCAGGAAAGCCTTGGCAAATCCGGGCATGACGGGCGTGATGGCCGGTCCCATCATGACGGTGTTGATGGTGATTTTCTCCTTGCGTTTGAGCAGCGGCGCGTTGACCCGGACCCAGTGGATGACGCCCGCCTCGACCGCGCCGTACTCGGGGAAGCTCGGGCAGGGGTGGATGCCGCATAAAGTGCGTCGCCAGCGTGGTGCCGTGCATGAGGCCCTTGAGGTGCGCATCGGTGCACGTGGTGTCAGGCTCGGGCGGCAAGTCGTCGACGGCTGCGCCGCGCCGCCGGAAGTTGTCCCACGACCCGCTATCAACGCTACCCGCATTAGCGATCAACAGGTCCAGCCGCCCCCATCTGGCCCAGACGTTCTTGAACATGGCCGCCTGCGCCGAGTACGAGGCCACATCGCATTGTTCGAACGCAGCCGTCTCGGCCAAGGGGTCGAGATACGAGGCCTTCTGGGCACCGAGATCCGCGCGTCGTCCGACAATGGCCACACGCCAGCCCTTTGCATGGAGATGTTGGGCGAGGGCGAACCCGATGCCGCTCTTTGACGCCTTGTCAGCTCTGTAATACACGAAGCAGCGGGGGAGGGGAGATGAGAAGGGGTCGACCAACCGTCCCACCCGTGATGATGGCGACTTTTGCTTCGTTTTGCACAGACCCCATCCTAGCGTGTTGTTTAATCTCAAACTGCCATTGGGACCACAACCCTGGGACTTGATTACAGCGGGATCAGCATTTATTAAGGAGGTAGTCTCTTCGGACCGCAATGACTGGGCCCGCCGGACCGTATCATGTAGCGCTCTTAACAACGCAATCTGTTGGAAAATCCAACAGCCACTTTGCCTAAAGAGTCTGAGAAATAAGCTTGGAAAGTGGGCTTACTAGGCTTAGGAGCGCAGGAAGCGGTGATTTAGATACTAAGCAATTAGGTCAAAACTAATAATATTTGTTATCTCTATTAATCTATTCTATCTAGCCCTCCCTTTTCCTAGGTTTTTATCAAGTATAGATATATTATAAACTCGGGAATAGAGTTTTGATATAGCTGTTATCTCGTTCCTAGCTTTCCGAAAGTACCGAGTACCCGAATACCTGTATACCTATATTTTAGTAGTGTATTTGGTGGTATATCATCTATAATAGGGAGCCCCTGTTAGCTATACCCCTGCTATCTACTGCTTGTATTATGATCCGCCCTGGTTTTCCAATACAGACTGCCTACATATTGCCGCCTACAGCCTGCATTTCCTCGCGCACGCGTGGATTAGCCACGCGCACTGCATCCTCCCACCGTCACGATATTCAGTGTTTTCCTCTGCTTCCTTGTATCACCATATCTACCGAGATACCGGACAGAGACCCAGAAGCCAAAGTTGCATTGCACTCGGAACACCATCACTTCTCGTCTCCTCAAGCCAGCCAAACAAGACTATAACAAACCTTCAACCCATGGACACCGTTCTCCCCATTGGTGCGTTGTTCTCGGTCTCTCATATACCGAAAATACCGGCACGCACTAATTAGCCAGATTCGGCGGCCACAATTCTCGCCTTAATCTAAGACGTGACATTCTGATGAGGACCTCCCCAATTGGGACTCCCTATCCGCTATTCCCCTCAATATGGAGAACCCTTCATAAGGTCTTTGCCACAGGCCTTTGCCCAAGATGGTCACCGTTTAAGTGCAACGACCTGACAGCTTTCAACCTCCAAGACTGGCAAGGTCGCTTCTCCTCTGGAAGCCATGAAACCCATTTTCGCCTTGTTGGCGCTGGCCGGTCTTAGCACCGCTGCCCCAAACCCGCAGTCTACGCAAGATGGGCTCTCCGAACGCGCGGCCTGGCCAAACGGCCCCTTTGTGACCTCGGGCCGCTGGATCCTCGACGCGTCTGGCAAGAACCTGACCTACGCAGGCACCAACTGGCCCGGACACGCCGATGTCATGATTCCCGAAGGTCTCCAATACCAGTCGATTGAGACGATTGTCCAGAAAGTCAAGAGCCTCGGCATGAACGCCGTCCGCCTCACGTTTGCCATCCAGATGGTCGACGAGATCTACGCCAACAACGGCAACGACATCACCATCCAAAAGGCCTTTGTGCAGGCCCTCGGACAAGCCAACGGGACGCGGGTGCTCAACCAGATGCTAGCCAAGAACCCCCGGTTCAGCGCCTCCACGACGCGCCTGCAAGTCTTTGACGCCGTGGCCGAGGAGCTCGCCAAGCAGCAAATCTACGTCCACCTCGACAACCACATCTCCAAGGGCATGTGGTGCTGCTCCGACACGGACGGCAACAGCTGGTGGGGCGACACGCACTTTTCCACCGCCAACTGGGTCCGCGGACTCTCCTACATGGCCAACCATGTCCGTCTTCCCCCCCTTTCATCTCCTTCCCGCATCACTCGCTCCCCAAAGTCAGCACGTAATAAATAATATAAATATACACTAAAAACCTTTGTTCGCAACACAGGGCAAATCCTGGCCAGCCCTCACCTCCATCGGCCTGCGCAACGAGCCGCGCGAGCCCAAAAACAACCCCGCGCTCAGCCGCACCTCGTACAACTGGCAAGCCTGGTACGGCTACATGCGACAGGGCGCCGACGCCGTGCACGCCGCCAACCCGGCCCTGCTCATCTTCCTCTCCGGCCTGTCGTTCGACACCTACCTGACCCCTGTCGTGCAAGGCACGGCGCTGACGCCGGGTAGCGGACGGTTTAGCCGCGCGGATTTCTCCGCCGGGGGGGGGTATGGGGTTGATAAGCTTGTTTTGGAGCTGCATAATTATGAGACGGGGGTTGGGAGCTGTGAGACGTTGAAGGGGAATTTGGATCGGAATGGGTTCCAGGCGCTGCACAGCGGGAATGGAGTGGCGAATGTGTTTCCGGTCATGATGACCGAGTTTGGGTTCCAGATGGATGCTCAGACCTGGACGGGGGTGTATGCGAGCTGTCTGGCGCGCTATTTGCCGGCGCTCAAGGCGGGGTGGACCATCTGGGTGTTGGCGGGGAGTTACTATGTGCGGTCGGGGACGCAGGATTATGATGAAGGGTGGGGGTTGTTGAATCACGACTGGAGTGCGTGGCGGAGTCAGGGCTATGTGGATGGTGCGTTGAAGGCGATGGTGAGGGATACGTTGAGTTGAGGATCAATACCAATATATTACTAGGTAGTAACACTAAATACGATTGATTTTTCTTGGGGGTGTAAGGGAGAGAGCGGAATAGAATAGCCTTGTTGACTATTAGAAAAGTATCCTCGTAAAGATCCACAATGTGCTGAGAACAATGTAGATGGTATAAAAAGTACAATTACAACTGGGGGTAGAGGAAAAGGGCTGTTATTACTTATTCATCAAGTATACAGCTACACCAACAGTAACAACAAGCTCCGTGAAAATATATTATATCAGCTATCCTCTTGTAGCGCTACTCACAGCTCTATTTCAGCCGACGTCCCTGCAACTTCACCGAGTGATAAACACAAAAGGACTCCCTAAGCTATATTACGGCTACACATCCATGATAGGTAAGAACCAACCCCGCATCACCGTCTTTAATGGAGCCCACCGAATCAAAAGCATCACAAAAAGTGTAAACCATGGATCCCTCCAACAGCGCAACCCCCCCGGGCACTGATGATGGGTACTGTCGTTTCGGTATGAGAACATATTCTTGCAATAATACCATGTGTTGTTTGTCAGGGCACCCGGATTGTTGACAAGTGATCTAGCTACAAATGACCTCACAGCAGATGTAGGAATGCAGCCCCGTTGGTTCGTGGTCGCGGTCGACGACATGAAAAAGCTCATTCCGTCAGCCCTTCGGAAGGTTGGGGGTCAGGAGCCTCGGACGCGGCTGGCTCGCGGCCAAGGCTCTCCAACAAGCGCAATGCTTTCTCACCCCCCTCCTTATGGATGTCCTTGTTCAGCCAGAAGGCCGAAGGCGGCATGCACCTGGGGTCGTCCCGGTACGTTTCCATCACCCATTCGGCCGCCAAGATCGGGTTTTCGATCCACCGCTGGGGTAACCAGCGTATCCATGGGTAGTCGGTTTTAAACCCCCTCTGGAAGGGCCAGAGCCGTTCGATGAGAGACGGTGGCAAGGGGCGCGGATTAAGCTCCCTCGTGCGCGGGTGCATGTCGTAGCTCGGGGTGAAGTCGTAAATGTAGACGTGGTTGAAGTCGATGATGACGACGCTGCCGTCGGGCTTGACCATGACGTTGCGGGGTACGAGATCGTCGTGTCGCACACCGGCGTGCCACCAGATGAAGAGGTTTGCCTCGTGGATGTTCTTCAGTACGCGGATCCGGAAGTCTTCGGGCGGGAGCCGGGCGTAGTCGACATTTAGCCCATATTTATCCTCGGCGCGCGTGATTATGTCCAGCATGCATTCACCCTGGACGAGTTCGACGAGGATCATACGGACCCACCGCTCGCCGACGGGGAAGGTCCAGGACCCGTGGTAGGCCGGCACGAAAGTCCCGCCGATGACGGGCTGCATCGTCCTGTAGGCCCAGGCTTCGATGCTGTAGTCCCTGTCGGCAAAGGACATGCAGTCGTTGTAGTCGAAGAGGCCGGGTCCGGGGTCGCCCAGGGAATAGTCGACCCCGTCGAAGATCTTGGCGATGTACTCGGTAGACGGGTCCCCGTCGAGGAAGCAGGTGACTACGTGGGGTCCGCCCCGGTTCCGGATGGTCTTGACGCCCGTCACAGTCAAGGTGCGCTCGAGCGAGCCCGGGGGGTCCGTCTCAAAGGGTGGGTTGGCGAGTGCAAACTCGACGCGGTCAATCTCCCGCAGGTTCTGGCCTTTCCAGCGGCTCCAGTCCGCGGGCCGGCGGGGACATGGCCCGTAGGTGCCGGTGAAGGGCTCGGGGGGTTCGTGGTTGCGGATGCGGAGGGTTGTGTCAACGCCGTATCTAGTGCTGCTAGGAGCATCGTGACTAGTCATACCCATCGCGATGATGTAGAACTGGAACCAGGGCCCAGCGATGAAGGGGTTGGGTTGTTGATTTCGCGGAGACGGGGACGAGATATCGCCGATGACGCAAAGTAAGAGACGAGGGCACCAGTTCAAGTAATGATTGAGTCCCAGCCGCTCAGAGCTTCATGTCGTGTTGGGGATCGGGCTGCAACGGGCGGCCACGCGTGGTTTCCTCAGCCCTGGGCTGGTTGGTTCAACTTGGTTGTTGGTTCAACGAATTTGGACCAACCCATAGGATGAGTTCCAGGCCATCTGTGCGTCCAATTAGAAATTAGATTCAAAAGGTGCGGTTTCTTGTCCTTATACCTATAGCTACTAGTTCCGGACCCTTCTGAGCACAGGGAACTTTCATAAGCAAACGACAGGTTCTTGAATTCTTCTTGGGAGGGCACCACAGAGAATCGTGATCCATAGCGTCGGTTTCTGCCCTCATTTCGTCCAAGCATCTACGTTTCCCTTGTGGTGCAACACCACCCCATGCCTCTTATTTTGGATGCTTTGATATTAGCAGATCGACTGGGAAGGCTTCACTCTCCAGGTTAGGCGCCGCCAATGCGGACTTTTCAGCGGCGCAGCGGAGAGGGTCGGCATGAATTCGCTCGGCGGTTTTTGCGGCGCAGTCGGCGGGACTTTGCCATTGGACTTCTAGAGTCTTGGACCTTGGTCGGCGGGTTTGCGGCGGCAGCGCCAACTCCACTGCTCATGGCGAGAATGTAACGGTCCTCGTCGAACCCCTGGATACCTGAGTGGATACATACACCATCACAAGGAAATTACATACGAACCTAGCGGCAAGACAAACACTTGAGGAGGAGTGAGAGTTGATGAGATCCGACAGTTGCCAGCCTGAGCCCGCATAGCTGGATGAGTCTGGCAAGCGTCTTATACGCCGCAACCACTGTGTTTCAAATGGTCCCCGCAGATCGTCCGAGGTTAGAGCGGGAAGCCTTGGCCGAGGCAGTAACAATACGACCCCTGTACACTGCTTCACGGGTGACGGGACTCCCGACCCACGAGGCGGCGCGGGGCGCGGCGTGGAGTCTGGGCCCTCCGCTCTGGTGAACCACGCCGCAGAATATTCTCTTCTCCTCGCTGCGAGACTCCCCGAGGACCATCACACCCCAAATCCTCAAACCAGAGAGCCGCCGCTGCCCCGGAACTGTGTCGCGCCTCGACGGGAGGGTCTCGGGTGTTGTTTCGCGCTCTCGGTGAGCAGGATGAGATGGGTATAACCGGTATCATGTGCAGCTTCATTTCCTTCTGTCTCCTATTATTTCTCTCCTCCAGCCCTGTCGCGGCTCTCTCGCCGATATCCGTCAAGGGTACAAAGCTCTACGACGATGACGGGAACCAATTCTTCGTCAAAGGTAATACTCTTCCCCCTTCCCCCCTCGGCTCATCTCACGCCAAGCTTCACTCACCAACGCGTGTCTAGGTGTCTCGTACATCCCCGGCGATAGTGGGGCGGACCCCCTCGTCGACACCAAACAATGTCAGATTGATGCTTCGTTGATGAAGAAGGCCGGCATCAACACAGTATATGTCTACACGGCCGACAGCACCCAAGACCACGACGGCTGCATGGACGCCCTTGCCGAACACGGCATCTACGTCTGGCTCCAGCTGGGCGACTTCCCTCGCGTTACTAGCCCGGTACGTCGGAAGCCCCCCTCTGCACACTGCCGTGTTTACTGTTTCCACAAACTAACCAGACCAATAGACACAAACCGGACCGCAGTGGACACTATCCATCTATGCCGCCTGGACTGAAGTCCTTGACGCCTTTGCAGGTTACGCCAACCTCCTCGCCTTTGGCATCGGCCAAGAGACCATCACCGCCAACGGTACGGCCCCATTTTCCTATCTAGGGTTCCTTTCCTCCTATCAGCGCCTCACCTTTTACTAACCCCCAACAGCAACCTCCACAACCGTCGCCCCCTCCCTCAAAGCCGCAGCCCGCGACCTCCGCGCCTTCCGCACGGCGCGCGGCTACCGGCCCATCCCGCTCAGCTACTCGGCCGCCGACGTCGCCTCTCTCCGCCTGCCGACAGCTCACTACCTCACCTGCGGCGGCAGCAACGAAAACGACGCCGCCTCTACGTCAATCGACCTCCTCGGCCTCAACATCTTTCTCGGCTGCGCCAAGGCCAACTGGACGGCCCTGCAGCACGACTTCACCGACCTCCTCCCGATCCCCGTGGTCATCTCAGAGGCCGGATGCCGAACCACCGACGCGGGCGGGCGTGACTTTGCTGACGTGGCGCTGGTGTTGGGAGGGGACGAAGAGGGCGGCGGGTTCCGGGACGTGTTCTCGGGCGTGAGCGTGTTTGAGTGGGCCATGGGTGGCGGCGATTCGGAGGGCCGCTATGGCGTGGTGCGGTATCCCGACGACGAGGCGGCGCGCACGGGCGAGCCTGAGGCGCTGCCGCAGTGGGAGACGCTTTCGGCTGTGTTTGCGGCCGCCGCCGCGAGTAGTGGGACGCCGAGGGCGTCTTCGTATACGCCGCGGGTGAGCGCCGCGCCCGTGGTCTGTCCGACGTCGGATGCGGGGAAGGGGTGGCTTGTGGATGCGGACGCGCCGTTGCCGACGATTGAGGGGTTGCAGATTGGGACCGTCACGGTCAGGACGACGGTTACGGACCGGGTGGGAAGCAAGGCGACGGGTGCGGCGGGTGGAGGGGGGGCTGCTGGTGAGGGAGACGGGGGGTTGTCGACCGGGGCTATTGCTGGGGTTGCGGTTGGGTGCGTGATAGGCGCGTTGGGATTGGCCACGGGCATCTTGTTGTGTCTTCGCCGACGCAGGAGAGCACCACCAGCAGCCTACGAGGAGCAGGAGGTTGTGGTGGACGAGCTACCTCCCCCGAGCTATACGTACCCCGCGAACAAGGCTGAACTTCCCGAGCAACACATGGCGGCGGCCGAGATGGACAGCTCGCCGTACTCGACCACGTCTTCGACGGGGACGTGGAAGATGCCGATAGAAGGAGGGAGGGACGACTCGCCAACCGTGACGGAACTGCCAGACAGAAAGTGGAGGCGGACGACGCAGTACGAGTTGGAGGATAATTATCTGGCCAGAATGGGCGGCGCCGGTGAGCAAACAGGGACGTGGCAGATTTCGCCCCTTAGTCCAGCCGGTAGGCGATAGTTTTGTGATGGTACCTGGGGATGAACTACGACCAAGTTTTTTGAATACATTTTCACAAGATTTGGCCAGGACGCGGGCAATCGTCGAAACGCCACAACGAACACATGGGCCGGGACTCCATACTAACACGGTTGTCCAATGTCCCGGAAGCGGAGCGCTTGTACATGTACGAAGTAGTCCGGGTCGGTACCTGGGAGGGTTGAGTGATGGCGTGATTCACGTGGGGGATGATGCTCATTGTCTCCTCCCCTTGCCGTGTTCGCCGCCGCCATCGCAAAGAAAGCTGTGAGCTGAAGACCAGTCAATACTAATATATCCGGTCATCGGTGGCTAACTATGACATTTGAAAACCTGCGTGGGGGTTCGAGGTGCGCGGTATCCAGGGGGCCACGGATGTCAGGTCAACCATGAGACCAATGAGTTGAAGCAACTCCCGATGGCGCAATATGAGCGGCGTTTTGTGACTGAACAGAAGTGGATTGATGAGAGGGGCCAAGATGCCCTAGTGCAACTGAAAATTGACGGGTACCTCTATTGACTCTTACCTTATCTTGGGGCTTCTCGTCGATGATTTATGGCCATCCCAAAGCAGAAGCTCATCACTCGTTGACAGGTTGGCACGATGAGTGATACATCCTTCCTTCGTCGTGTTTGGCTTCGCCAACCACTCACAGACTCGAAAGTAGACGGGCTTCAGCCTGTCATCCACGAACAATCACAGGACCAACCCCCTGCCATACCGGAGACCCAGACGGTCCTCCTGTTACATGAGGCGCGGCAGCCCTACAGACTGACTGACTCCTACCCAGTCCCTGAATTACGTGATGACCGCGAGATCCTCGTTCGGACACAGGCCATTGGACTCACCCCCGTCGACTGGAAAGCGCCGTACGTTCTTCCTTTTTGTTTTGTTTTCGTCCTCCTTTTTCTATATACAGACTTAGAACACTATTCTAACGTGAAGGAAAGAGACTTCAACTTTGCTATTCCTGTGTTGCCCCACATCTCTGGCCGCGAGTCGGCAGGTGAGGTGGTGTTGAACTCAAGCCGAGCTTCCAGATTCAAGGTTGGGGACAGAGTAAGACAACTCATCCTCTTGTACTCCCTTGTATATACACCAACCACCCAATCTAACAAACAGTTTAGGTCCTAGCCATCTCCACAGACTACAGAGACCTCCGAAAAGCCGCCTACCAGCAATATGCCATCGCTTTCGACTACAACACGGTCCGCCTCCCTTCCACTCTCTCTCCTGAGGAGGGCTCAACCCTAGGCGTAGCCTTCGTCGCCGCCGCTCTGGCCCTAGGCGTGTGCATGGGCCTCGACTTCTCCTCCGTTCTCGACGGGCCCGACCTCTACACTCTCCTCCGCGAGCTCCCCCCTGACTCCCTCGCTGCCGACATCCGAAACGAATGCCTCGACGGCCTCCGGGCCCATGACCGCGCCCAACCCGGCGACTGGCTAGCCATTTGGGGCGGTAAGCCCCCATACCTCTCCCCTGCTTGTTTTCCACCACCAAATCACCCACTAACTCTTTTCCCACGGGATGGGTTAAAACAAAACAGGCTCTTCCACATCCGCAAACCTAACCCTCCAACTAGCCCGCCTCGCCGGCCTCCGCACCATCGCCGTCGCCGACAAGGCCAAACACGGCCTGCGTCTGTCCGCGCCCGACCGAGCCGCCCGGCCCGACCTCCTCGTCGACAGCCACGACCCATCCCGAGCCGTGGCCATCATCCGCGCCAACATGAAGCAGCAGCAGCAGCAGCAGCAGCAGCAGCATGAGGGAGGTGGTGAGAAGAGGAGGAGGACGCCGCTGCGGTTCGGGATCGACACGCGGGGCCGCGAGTCGGCGGGGTGGTTGATGCAGGCGCTGCTGCTGCTGGGTCCTGAGGAAGGGGAAACAACAACAACAACAACAACAGCCCAACCCCCCCCTTCACCGCCCGCCACGCCCCACTACGACTACTCCAACTCAGAGTCTGGCACTGATGGCCATCAGCAGCATCATCAGCTCTCGGCTCATCTGGTGGGCCTCACTGGCCTGCCGAAGCAGCAGCCGGAGGACGTGGTATTCCACACCGTGCCGATCAAGCTATTCCACGAGGTGCCGGCTGTGGGGGAGGCGTTGGTGGAGTGGCTGGAGAGGCTGTTGGAGAAGGGCCTGGTGACGCCGCCCGAGATTATTGGTGTACAGCATGGGCTGGGGAGTGTCAACCGGGGGTTGGATCGGATGAGGAAGGGGGAGATCAGCGGCGGGAAGTTGGTTGTTAGGGTGGGTTGAGGTTGTTCACGGGGGACGGACGTGGGTTTTCTCAGCAGAGGATAATGATACATTTGGTGTGGGTATTTCATCAGAAAAAGAAACTGCTTCCATTAACCCCCCTCCAGCCCGGTTTACCGTCCCGCTGGCCCAAACCGACCCCCAAAAACCCCGTACCATCTCATAACCCAACATTACCAATAACCTAACCCCCCTTCAAAACCCATAATACCTCGGCTCGTCAAAAACATGATACTGATGCCCCCTAACCCCCTCACCCTTGAACATATCCGGGAACTTAAAGCCCTCGGGAACCTCGGTCTCCGCGACGCGCCGATCCCTCAATTTCTTGGGCACCGTCCAGACCGAAGCCCTATCCGCCTCGGTCGCCGGCACCACAAACTTGGCCACCTGCAACTCGGTATCTGTAATCGTGCTCCTGCTCACGCGCGCATACCCCGTGCGCCGCAAGCCCTTGAACAAGATGTACTCGCACCACCGGTCGTCGTCCGTGTCGTCGACGTCGTGCATGCCGCTGACGTCCGACACATATGTGTTGTAGTTGCCCTGGAGCGGGTCCGTGACGAGGTACGACAGCAGGATGCTCGGGCGGGTCGACGACCCCATCAGCTGGGCGAGGTACTCGGACTGGAGCCGGCGGTCCTCGACGTCCTCCTCCTGGCCCGAGTGGAAGACAAACACGTCGACGGCGGTGCCGTACACGTCGAGCGTGGCGTGGATGGCCGGCGCCAGCTCGCCGGCTGGGCTGGGCAGCAGGTGGTGGGTCGAGTTGAGGATGGGGAACTTGGAGAGCAGCGCCGCGCCCCACGTGTGCTTGTTGGGACCCGGGCCGTAGTCGACGTACATGCCGAGATCCTCGGCGAGGAACTGCGTCGTGTCGCGGTTGCCCATGATCATGCGCTGCAGGTCTGACTCGAGCAGGCCGACCACGTCGATTTCCAGCTCCTTGATCAGGTCGCGCATGCGGTACTCGGACGACCACATGTCGTTGTCGAGCGAGAAGTGGATGGTCCAGATGCCAGCCGTGAGGACTCGGTCTTCGCCGTGGTACGGCTTGTAGTCGTTGGTGGGGAACCGCAAAAAGTTCGCGCAGAGGAAGAGAACGTTGAGGACGCCGAGCGCGCCGACATGGTACTTCCGGTGGCCAGTGTGGGCGGGACGGCGACGGTCGGGATTCTTGAAGCCCGACTTGGCCTGCTGCGAGATGAGGTCGAAGACGCCGACGCCAATCAGCAGCATCATGGTGAGCATGACCCAGTCGGTGTGTTCCCGGACGAGCGGGCCACCGGGCACGAAGGCGTAGGCGACGACCCAGACGTGGAAGAGAGACATCAGGTTGTAGATGAAGAAGCCGAGGCCGAAAGTCACGGCAGGGCTCTTCTTGGACGCACTAGAGATCATGGGGATCGAAATGGCCATTAGGTAGGCGGCTAGAGTCAGAGCACCATAGTAGCCGAACCACTGCTGATAGAGGGTGAGCAGGGCGGCACCCAGGCAGCCCACGCCGTAGGCGGTCCATGTGGTGACTAAAGCTGGCTTAGAAACCCCCATGACAACGCCGGCAGTCATGGCGGCAATGGTGTACCAAGCGTGGACGTTGGAGACAGGGCCCCTAATCGGGTAGCCATCCCAGACCCAGAGGATCATGGTGCTGGTGTCGGAAAGCAGCGAATTGAGAGCGAAGAATAGGCCGCCGATGCCCAAGGCGGAGAGCAATGCCGACCCGCTCTTGTTCTCAACCGGGTTCTCAACCTGCAGCGGTGCGCGACGGGTAAATCTCAAAGCAGCGAGAACGCCAAGGACCAGACCGGTACCGTTCCAGCCCCCGTTCGCGGCGTGCATGACGGGCCAGATGGGGTTGTTGGTGTACCACGCAAACTTGGCAACAGACGACATGAGCAGACCGATGATCCAAGCCAGGATGCGCGCCTCCAGCCTGGCGGGCTGCACCGAGTCGGAGAACAGAGTGGCTGCCCAGCTGAGACAAGACATGGCGACCCCGAAGCCGACCACGAAGAGCCGGTAGACAGGCTCCTCAACCAGGTACGCCGCCACGCCGGCGAGCGAGAGAAGATGCATGAGGCGCTGGTTTTTCACCACCAGAGACCGTAGAGGTTTGATGGCAAGAAGAGCGGGGGCAACCGACGATAGGATCGTTACCTCATAGCCCGAGATGCCCATGTGCCAAAGCGGGAAGACTATCGAAGAGGTTAGGCTAAGTCTTCGTCAGGCGAGGACAACAGACTTACACCAGACGACGAGGCCCACGCTAGTCAGGGTGGACCAGAATACGAACTGAATCGCGTCAGACTCTGAACCTTTCCTTATTGGTTAAAAGCACTTACGCCGTGGTAGACATCTGCCGCAATGTCGAGGGCCTCGCCCAAACGGAAGCCAGCCGAAAAAACGCCACCCGTAGCCTTATCCTTCCTATGGCCAAACTTATCAGCCACACACGCTGCCAAATGGATTCCGAGGGAAAATAGGGGGGGCTTACTCCTTTTCAAGGACAGCAGCAGGTACAGATGATCCGTTGACACTATTGAAGCCAAACTTAGAACATGTCTTCATCATCTCATTGGGAGCATCGAAATATGTACAAGCCCCAGCCCGCGATATGCGAGACCGTGGCTATCGCGGAAGCCATTGGACGTACCCCTTGCTCGCGCCCTTGACATCCCTGACAACCACCTCGAATGTGTCAAAGTCCAGAGCGGTTACTGCGTCGAAGCCAACATCGAGGAGGATCAAACTCCATTCGAAAAATGCGTAGGTCGTGTAGGCTAGGCCCGGAATTAGCAGTTGCGACACTGCCTTGCTTGAACGGGTGTCCAGCCAACTTTACCTCCTGGCACGCGATGGACCTTGTGCTGGATAAAAAAGTAGACCAAGGGCACGAGGGTGCCGAAGAAGCTGGTAGCCAAGTACTTCCTGTACCGGATGGCCTTGGCGTTCAGCGGGCTCAGTGCGATGCACCCGACCGTCCAGGGAATCGTGAAGACAAGGTACGAGATCATGAGAATGTCGTGCCAGTCGTGGTCATCGGTCGACGTGATGTAAGTCCACCCACCGCATGTTAGGGTTCGGACGACGCCAAAGATGGCAACTGCTTTCGGGAGGGCGCGGCCGGGTTTCGCGGTGAGCAGGTACCACAGTCCGACAAGCGCAAATCTTGGCCCTGGCGCGAATCATCAGCATCGAGGCACAGGACAAGGGAGAGTTTCGGCGCCGGGCATACCGGAAGTGATGGCGATAAAGAGCATGAAGATGGATCGTTCGGGGTAGCGGTCGCCAATGGCGGCCGAAACGGAGGGGAACCATTCGTCCGGGTAGCCATACCACTCGTTTTGGACAATCTTGCGGTAGTGCAGCGTACATCCGACAACGAGGGCGCTCAGGAACGCAACTGCGACGGCGTCAATACCTATATCTCGCTGCACCAGGTAGAATCTTGCCCAAGGATGTTACCCACGATAGGCAGCGGCAGTGTGCGACCAGCTCACCCACTGGCCGCCAAACGACAGCACGACGCCGGCGTCCTTGTCTTTGTAACGAGACGCCGCCATCCTCACCAAATTTTGAAGAAGAATCGCCCGAAATCGTGTTTTGCGTTGAATTATACGCCCTTGAACATGCCAGACAGCCCCAAGATCGCCGTCTTGTTGGCCGAGACAGAGAAAAATAAATTAGACAAAATAGCGACGAAAGAACCCGTCGGGAAAATGGCGTCGTTCGACCACAAGCCAAGCGGCGGGGAGCTCGCGGATGCCTCGGACCGCGATGTCGAATCCAAGGAACCCAAGCTCTCTCGGATTTCTGGGCGGGGCCGTGTAATTCGAGATCATCCCTGTCTCACTGTCGCATTCGGGTTGGGGGCCGCCAGGGATCTGCATTCCCGGGATGGCAGTTGGCAAGCGCGCAATTTGGGGGGCTAGCTTCTGGCGGCAGGCGGTAAGAGACGGCGGGAATTGGCCCCCGCTAAAAAGTCCCGTCGCAGTCCCACTCAAAGGCTCAAAGTCGACTCCATGCTCCCAAGTCGCACCACCACCACAAGTGCCATTGCCTCAATCGACCGCAACAATGGCAGGCGTCTCCGACAAGGCGCGCTTCTACCTGGAGCGTGCAGCCCCCGAGCTGCGAGAGTTTGAGGAGAAAGAGATATTTTCCAAAGTCCGTCCTCTTCCTCCCTTCTCCGTTCCGACCCTCCTCCCTTCCTACCCCTTCCCTCCACCTTCCGTTGCCCCCCTCCTCCTTTCTCCCCTCCCTTGAAAAAACCCTCCCTAACATCACCCCTCCCTCTCACAGGACGAAATCCGCTCCCTCGTCACCAAACGCTCCGACTACGAACACCTGATCCTCGCCCCGGGCACCAAGCCGACCGACTTCCTCTCGTACGTCTCCTGGGAGCGCTCGCTGGACCGGCTGCGGGCCAAGCGCAGCCGGCGGCTCAATCTGAACAGCCGCTCGTCGTCGTCCTCCATATCGCACGCGAGCCAGGCGCGCACCTTTGGCATCTTTGAGCGCGCCGTGCTCAAGCACCCGGGCTGTCTGCCGCTGTGGCTGGCCTACCTGGACTTTGCGGCGCAGGCCAGGGCGAGCAAGCGGTGGCGGCGCATCTGCACGCGCGCGCTGCGTCTGCACCCCGCCGACGCCGGCCTGTGGGCGCTCGCCGGGCGGCGCGCCGCCCAGGCGGGGGACATGGAGCGCGCGCGCGCGCATTTTCTCAGGGGGTGTCGGTTCTGTACCGGCGAGGCGACCCTGTGGGTCGAGTATGCGCGCTGCGAGATGGAGTGGTTGGCGAGGGTCGAGGCGAAGAAGAAGACGACGGGTGGGAAGAAGGCGGGGGTGGATGCTATGGAGGCCATCAGGGCGACCGAGGCGGTGCAGGAGGGGGATGTTATTCGGTTTGATGAAGATGATGAGGATGTGAGTGGGGAGGAGGGGGAGCTGATGCTGCCTGATCCGGATGCTCAGGGGCTGGGGAAGAAGGCAAAGGCCAAGGTGTTTGACGAGGAGGCGACCAAGAAGATGGAGCAGAGCCCCGCGCTGAGTGGCGCCATACCCATGGCCATCTTCGACATTGCGAAGAAGCAGCCCTTCTTTGGACCCGCGGCGGCCGAGACGTTTTTCGGTGCGTTTGCTGGCTTCAGCAAAGTCTCGTCGCAGGAGAGGATTGTGCAACACGTCCTCGGGGCGATGGAGGAGCTGTTCCCCAACCACCCGTGCACATGCAGTTGCCAGATCCGGCAGCCGCTCATCGGAGTGGATGTGCTCTCTGCAGCCTTCCCCAAGGCCCTCCGTGAGTCGCTGGCGCGGTTGAAGAGTGGTATGGAGCGGACGGACAATACCAAGGCCCTGGCAGGCAAGACTGTGATGTGGGTTGACACGGTCCTGGAAACCGAGGGTTTGGATCCGGCCATCACGACGGTGCTAGAACATACGAAGCGGTCGTTGGAAGAGTCCACAGGTTGATACCCAGAAAGCGTCGATTACAAGGCTGGTAATTCGAATTTTATAAAATATTACAATCGCCCATTACATATTACCCCCCAACCGTCCTCCTGTCGGCATCACGATCATTTCTGCAGGGCCTTCTGTTCAGCCACCCCAACCAGGTACTCCCACTCAGTGGCATTGACCTTGCTGACGCTCAACCGCGATTGCTTGAGCATTTGCATATTCTCGAGCGGCTTGCCGGGCCCTCCCATCTCCCGGAGCTCCTTGAGCCCAATGGGGACCGCGAATTTGCTCCGAAACTTGACATGCACAACACTCCATCTAGGGTCAGACGGTTTGGACTTTGGGTCGTAATAGGGGGCCTTGGGATCGTGGGCGGACACTGCAGAGACGTTAGTTAGGTGCTATGTTACGAGTAGAGGCGCCGGGAGGGTCTCACAGTCAGGGGAGTGTTCCTGGACGATCTCCATGGTCCCCGCGATGCCGGGCTCCTTGCAGTTGGAGTGGTAGAAGAAGGCCAGCTCGCCCTTCTTCATGGCGCGGAGGTTGTTGCGGGCCGCGTAGGCGCGGATTCCTGATACGGTTAGACAAAGGTTTGTTGCCCAGGAATGAATCGAGTTGTTGTCGCTCACCATCCCACGGCTCGGGCTCTGCCCTGGCCGCCAAATCATCGATCGAGAATTTGACATCAACGCCGTTCTCGAACCGCGACTCGGGTTCTGCTTTCAGGAGCCAGTAGTTCCTCTCCCCGTCGGCACCAGCAGTCCCATTGGGGGCCGAGCTTGCAGCGTCATCGTCTTCCTGTGGCGTCTTAATTCCGCTGGTTGCTGTTTTGCCTCCGGGCGCACTCTCCTTGGCTGTTGCTGGCGCCTTGGTCGAACGGCCCCTCTTAGCCGGAGGGCCTGATCCGGACGTAAATCCCCCCTGTGTGCTTAGTCGTTAGAGTCTGTTGAAATCGGCCGGCTCATGTGAGGAGGCGACGAGGCGGTGAAGTGTGAGGATTGAGGGCTAGGACAAGAAAGAGTGGTATGTCGCTGAACCCTTCCGAGGGGTGGACCATGTAGCGCTTCACATAATTACTGACCTCTGTAGTTCCTGTTTTGGTCGCCGATTTCTTAGTTGAAGGCTTCAATTTGGCTTCAGTTTGGGTTTCTGTCGCGGCAGCAGCAGCATTAGCCGGATTTTGAAGTCGCACGGAGCGTCTGCGTGTTGGCTCAGCGGCAGGCTCGCCTTCGGGAGCGGATTTTCTCTTTGGCATGATGAATGCAAGTATGTGCCGCTTTCACTTTCACAGTGTTACGTACACAAATGACGACGAGAAGAAACTTGTGATGGTATGTACCGACGGCGACCAGAAAATCAGAGGGGCAACGTTCAAGCACAGCGCGGATGGGGCAGTTTCATGCCCCCCTGGAGATTCCATTTTGGGCAATCTTAGTGTGGGAGCCTTTCGTGGCACGAGCTCGATATTGTCCGTGACCAAAATTCGGCGATGGTTTGAGGGCTCAGTGGTTGCCTAGCTCGAGCCTGGTTGTCCACAGAATGCTGTGACCATGAGATTGAATACTCGATCTCGAGTCGATTCATGGATCGGCCCCAGAACTTCCATGAACGAGAATGGTCACTCGAGTCGGGTGCTGGGCATTCTGCCTTGGCTTGGCATTCTTAGGTGAGACCGTGAGACAAAGGCCCGTGATACATCATAGAACCACAAGATGTCTGGCAGCTGGTGAACCCCGCCATTGCTGTCGCCAGCAGCCCTAGATGGCCGACGCTGAGCAAGAAACAAAGCCGATGTTGGGATCATTCGCAACTTAATGGGGACCGACCAATGCTTGGCGAAAGGCCTATCAGCGGTCAGCCCCGCGATTTAATAAGAAAAAGACGCACGCAGGGTCGTAACCTCGACTCGCGAAGCACAGAAGATCTGTCGAGAAGACCGTTCTTGCCTGCCCGTGGGAGCCGGACAGGCAAAGGCGGAAGGGAAGGATGAAGAAGCTCACGTTTGGGTTTGGAGGCACCCCACTTCTGGCCTGAGAACTGCCCAAGGTTGGGATGGAAGGAGACCAAGGTGGAACGCACGGAGGGTTGTGAGCGCAGCGACTCGAACGTCGAGGCGTCTTTGTGACACACGGAAACCTAGCCGTTTTCATTGATCAGTGCGGGATGTGCCATCATGTAATGTGACGGATGGGGACCAGACAGGCAGGCCAGGGCCGAATCAGCCGCCGGGGCCTCGAGGACATCTGGACGCAAGAGGGAAAGAGGAGGGAGAGAGGGGAATTCGAGGAGGCATTTGCTTGCCCTTCAGAAAGCTCAAAGATGACGACGATTCTGCTGCGCCTTCCATTTCGCAAATGCTACATGCTCGCAATTGTCGAGCGGTGGTTCGGGGAGCACAGGCAAAGACGAGACGCAACCAAGTGTGTTTGGGTTTGCTGGGCTGGCTGGTTGGTGTCCGGACGAAATGGCTGGCAAATGGGTGCTGGTCGGAGAATTTTTAGTGCCCTTGTGTCAGAGTGACTTTGCTCCTGAGCCAGGCGACATTTAAAAGGGCCCAACTGCCCACCTCCCCGCTCGTTTCCCATCCATTTTTGTCTTCTGTCCTTCATTCATCCTCATCTCTTCGCATCGATTCCCTATTTTCCCTGGAATTTCGATGTTGTGGTTCCGGCCGAACGATTCCAGCTATGGCCGCTCTCGCCCAGGAAGTCACTGGTCGCCCGGATCCGCACCGCCGTGTTGAACCCGCGATTGAATTGGGAAGCGACACGATGAGGACTACAGGATACACTCCGCAGCAGCAGACATCCGACCAGCAACCCGGATGGCCAAGACCAGTTTGGGCCGAAAACGAAGCATTCTGCGACAAATCTTGCACGCCCTCTCCAGCGGCGGCATTTGGGTTATTGGCGGCGCCCGGCCCGCTGGGGGCTCATGGCCTCATGCTGGGTGACTAGCGGCATCTCCACAACCACGCTCGGCAAAGCCATGTGGGACAACCATGGGGCCCCAGAATGACAGCAGCACTCGCTCCCGGTCTGGCCGGGAGTCATTATCGAGAGCGAATTTCTACCTCGCAACTGCATTTCTGGCAATTCTAGAAGCCGACACCCCAAGGAAGCGCCTTTGGAGTGTGCAACCCACCTAACCTCGTCCCTCCCTGTCTGTCGAGTGACGTGGTGCCTGGTGCCAGTGCTCTCTAGCGGGGGGCAGCAGCCATCTGCAAGTCCTGGGACGGCGCTGCGGTCAAGCAACCCGCCAGATCCGGACCCGCGGAATCACGGCCCTGGAGCACGACATTTCCATCGATTTCTGGATTTTGGGAAGCATCGCGCAAACGTCGAGCTTGAGATTGGGTAGGACTTCTTGTTGAAGCCCCAGAGCGAGCCGCGCGTGGTCCGACTGGTCTCCAAAGCGGCCCGATTCAGGAACACTCGACACGGGACCAGCGTTAGTCTCGCACTTTGAAAAGAAAAGAGAATGGTACGGAGCTGAACTCCAACCATGTGAAGGGGAGCCCGATCACCGCTGCGCTTGTTAACCTAGCATTCCTGGGTACTCTCCCGCAGGTGGCATCTGGAGGCCAATTCTGGATCCCATCTGGGTTCCTTCAGGTGCGCAAGCCACTGGGCATGATGCATGACCAAAAGACACTGGCAGGAGAAACAGAGGATCGCCAGGAGTGCTGTAGCCCACTTCCGATTCGTCAGGTTTGTGTTTACAGTCCCACAACGCTAAGCCTGTTCGAGCCCCATGGTTTGGCCCGGCTGAAAGCACCAGATCACTCGGCGCTCCGTCGCAGCACAAACCGCCCAGTGGAATCCGACAAGCAAAGCAACACGCGCGCCCGCCCCGACGCAATCGGTACAGAGGTAAGACCTGCCCTTCGTTCCTCCAGTTTCCCACCTTATCCACCCCGGCCTGCCGCTTCGGCTCCCCTACATATCCGTCTCGTGATTTCCTCGATGCCTGGGCTGCCTAGCTGGATGCCATCGGGATTGCGCGGGCACTGATCGTTGGCTGGAGGTTGGCGACGCCGGGAACCTGCCTGCGAAATTTTCTCGCGGCGCGCTCCACGCGGCCTCGCATCCCCGTCGCTCGGCCGTTTGCCTGGCTAGCCCTTTGATTTGTATTCGTATGTCTAATCCCCCGAGCCTGATCGCCTCCACTCCTCCGTTCCCGGTGTTGCGCCCGGCCAGTGCCTGGGGCCGTTGCTGCTTCTGCTCCGGATCGGTGTCGGGGCCCGGCATCGTCGCGGCTGCACACACACAACACACTCACTTCCAGGTTGGCCTTCGGTCCCATTTTCTTTCCTTGCGGCGGGCACTGCGGGCCCCCTTTTGGGTGGTGGTTCTGTTGCTCGCTCGAGGAGAGTGGATCCCGCCTTTCCCACCCCCCGACCGACCGCAGCAAGCGCAGCAGGCAGGCCCAGCGCCCCCCAAAGCCAGAAACCCGTCTTTGCCCCGTTAAACCACTGCACTGCACACTGCCCTCCCCGACACAACCGCGACGCGACTGCTCCATCGCGACAAGCCGCCGCCGCGCCCCTACCCATCTCTAATTTATCGCTTTTGTGGCTGATGTCATTTGCTCTGCACGAATCTCGTGGTCGCTAACGGCGCTGCAAGGAATTCACCTGAATGGTCGCGACCATTGCCGCTGCCAACCCTCGCCCTCCGATCGACATGAGCTCCTGGATCAACGAGGCCGCTGTCTCCAACCATAATGGCAACGGCTTCGGTCACATCAACGACCCTTCCGCAGTCACCGGCGCCATGATGGACCCTTCCTCCTTTATGGGCAGCCCGGCCCAGTTCAACGCGCAGTTCGCGAACCCCCAACAAATCGTCATGCCCAACGGCCCCATGCGCAATGCATCGCCGTCGTTCCCGAACCCGATGTATCAAACCAACTCGGTCGTTCCGTCCAAGCGACCGAGGCCGAGGGATGATAACATGGGCCAGTCGCCGCGCCCGGCGCCCGGCATGCTTCCGACTTCGCGCGCCGAAACACCGCAGCAAGCGGCGTTCCCCGGCTTTCAACAGCCCGGCATGCCGCAACAATCGGCTGGTCAGCCGTCACCATATCCCCACCTCCAACCGAACGGCTCGACGAACGCGACACCGTCGCCCATCATGGCCAACCAGATGCGCCCCGGTAGCGTTCCTCAGAGGGTCGCATCTACCTCTCCACACCCTTTCTCGCCTGCCGCGCAACAGTTTCCGCAGCCGTCTCCCATCCCGTCCGAGCATGGTGGCACACCCCAGTCGTTCATGCAACAGAATGCCTTCCCGCAGAACTTCAATCCTCAGTTCTCGACCGCACAATCTCCCGCACGGCCATCTCCCAGCCCCAACCCAATGGCGGGCCAAATGATGCCCCAGCAAATGGGACAAATGCAGATGGGGCAATTACCCCAGCAAATGCAGCAACAGATGGGCCAAATGCAGGGACAGATGTCAGGCCAGATGATGCCAGGACAATTAGCGGGACATATGCAAGGACAAATGTCCGGGCAGATGGCTGGACAAATGGGAGGCCAGATGTCAAACATGATGTTCCCGCAACAGATGGGGCAGCCTCGGAATGCCCTCGAGCAGCAGAAGCTCCTCTACCAAATGCAGCTGCAACAACAGGCCCAGCGGACGAGTATGCAGATGCAACAGATGGGCACCCAAAACATGATGCAGGGACAACAACAACACCATTCCAACCAGGCTCAAGCTCAAGCTCAGGCCCAGGCTCATGCTCAAGCCCAGGCTCAAGCTCAGGCCCAAGCACAGGCTCAGGCTCAGGCTCAGGCTCAGGCTCAGGCTCAGGCTCAGGCTCAGCAGGCCCAGGCGCAAGCCCATGCACAGGCACAGGCCCAGGCTCGCAACATGATGGCGGCCAGGCAAGGCGGTGCTAATGGCCAAATGCCTCAGGGGGGTGGGATGAGACCTCAACAGGGAATGCCTCAGCAAGCGATGATGCGGATGCCCCCGCCGGAACAATTCATGAAGCACCTGACGGCATTCATGAACTCGAAAAGTCTCCCGCTTGACTTGCACCCCGTGGTCGACGGCCGCCCGATTCCCCTGTACAACCTCTTCCAAATCGTGTACAACAAGATTGGGGGATATCGCAACGCCATGCAGTCAAACAGCTGGATCCAGGTTTCCCAATTTATGGGCTTTGCGCCTCACCAGATTCCTCAGGCTGCGCAACATCTCAGGGGTGTCTACGAACGGAATCTGCTCAAGTATGAGGAGCTTTGGTCTACCCAACAGAAGATGCGGTTGCAACAGCAGGCGGGAATGGCGAATGCCCAAGGCATGCAACAGAGCACACCGACGAAGACGATGCAACCTGGACAAATGCCACCTCAGATGGCGCAATTACCCGGCCAGCAACCACAACTCCAAGGCCAGATGCAGTCCCCTGTTAAGCCACCCGGACCGCAGCAGCAAGGCGTTAACGGTTTCCCCGCTGCGCAGCCTCCCCATGGCCAACAGCCGGTTCTCTCTAGCCAAGGACACTCTCGCAATAGCATGTCGAGGAGCGTACAGGCCACGCCGACGGTGGATGAATTCCCCCTCCCTTCCCCGGCCCAGAGCAAAGCAGGGACGATATCGCTCCCCGGTTCCGCCCACCCAGAGACCCAGGGAATACCCGAAGATGCCGCAAGTTCCTTGAAATTCCCTGCCCCGTTCGCGACAAACCCGGATGAGTATATGCCTTGTTCGCGGGAGGTCGCAACATTCGGCGGCCTCGACGTGAGCGCGCTCCGAAAGGTCGGCGACGAGCTGCAGAGAGCCAAGATTGATGTCCCGCTGCCGATCGATTTCGGGAACGTCGACATCCACGCGCTTACCAAAAGTATTCAAAGTGGCATTCACGGCGAGGTCCGGCTCGCCCTCGATACCCTGGCATCATTGACGTCGAACGAGTACCACTACGTCACCCCCACGCAACCCATTCCCATCCCGCAGATCGATCTTAGGCATTGTGATGAACTGGTCGACGCACTGGTCGAGTGCGCCGAGGACCAACTCGACCTTCTGGTAGAAAATTCCGAAGAGGCATCAAACGAGATCACTATCTCTTCGTACGAGGAGATCGTGCGCGCCTGTCGGACGGATAGGTTCGGATTGCGTCCGGTAACTCTTTTTGGTTCCGAGGAGTACGATCTCGACCGCGCAGTCGACCGGCTTATCTGCATCACGACGGTCCTGCGTAATCTCTCATGGCGCGAAGAGAATCACGGCTGTCTCGCGGACGACACGGTCATAACATTCATCTGTGTCGTCATTCGGTATCTGGGCACACGAGAGATGCTCCTTCGCACCAATGCCAACACGCTGGATTTGATGAAAGATGTCGTGACTCTCCTGTCCAACATTGCGAGTTCGGTGGAGATGCCCGGCCGAGAGCAGGCATTCTGCCTGCTGCAGTTCCTTCTCTCCTTCGCGCCGGCAGCGAGCCCGACCTTGTCGGATGACAAACTCTTCTTCTCGCCTTACGATCCGGCTCTGCACCCATATCTACCCCATGCCGTCGACTCGCTGGCCAAGTTGCTAGCACGAGATGAGCCGAACAGGACGCATTACAGGGCGATCTTTGCTGCCGAGGCGTCGGCCAATACCTCGCCGCCATGCGAACTCCTCACGCGCACTTTCGGCCTCGCAATATCCCCTATACCTGACCACTTCTGGGAACATCGCAACCCGAACCTCCCGCCCTTGGTCGAGGCACGCAAGCCGCTTCTCATGCAGGGTCTCCTTTCGGCCGACATCGTGGCTGGTTTAGCGCCCGGGTTTGAAACGGGCGTAACCCGCGCTTGGCTCGCGTCCGGCAACGGGTTCGCCCAGAACCTCTTCCTTCTCGCCCGGCAGCTCAGCACCCAATTCGAGGGCCCGCCTGTGAGGACCGGCGGCGGCCAGCCTCGCGGGCAGCCCAAGCGGGATCCGGACCTCGTTTACATTATTGGGCTGGCGGTCAGCGTGCTCAAGCGACTCACGGAGAAGGCACTAGATCCCAACGATCCCGCCGGCGAGTCTAGCATTCCACCCGAGGTGCTCCCTGCCAAGGAAAGCGTGCTCGCTTCGCTACAAATGCAGGCGCAAGAGTGGGCGAAGGAGGGGATATTGGGTGATTTGGTCGAGTACGCGAACATGGCGGACAGAAGCCTTCGACGGCGGGGATGAGCGATAAAGGGGTGAGGGGGCTAACTGGTTAGTTGGGCGTTGGGGTAGCGAGCGAGCGAGCATGTATTCGCATAAGTCTGTGGCCGACATGGGGTCTGGGCTCTTTTGAGAAGGTGGTGGGTGGTGCAAGCTGATTTTTGGGTTGGCGGCAACAATCTCCGTCCGGCGCGCGTCGTTGGTGTATGTACGAGTTGTGTTGTTGGAAAATGACGAGCTGGATGACATAGAATGGGAGCGCAGCGACATGGCAGTGCTAGACCAGGCGTGGATGCGCATTGGCATAGTGTTTATTTGCTCCGGTAGTTTCATAGCATGTGATATATCGATGGGTTTGGTGTTGGATCTGTATGTACATGGGCCAATCTTTCTAGATGTATTTGTTGTACACGCTCCCCGAACCTATGTTGAGGCTTGGAGGAAGTTTTAGATCCGTGGTCGAGTCTTCTACCCGCTTTCTCTCCGTAACCAGCAATGCATTGGCTGGAGCTCACGCTACTTGACACAATCGCATCGTACACGCGCGTCATCGCCATCCCCCGGTAGATGATGATGAGCTGCCTCCTTCCACCAAGGCCAAGGAAGGGCTTCGTCACAGGCGGGACTGGTGGAAACCAATACTGCCTCGCCCCCCCTTCCACCTCCCTTAACTCTCGATTACCGTCATGTCATCTCTTACTAGGTATCCAAGCACCTCACCCCAAAAGCTTCTCAAAAGCCCCTCTTCTCCAACCACGCCACGACCTCAGTCTTCCGATGGCCCTGCACAGTAACACGTCAGCATTCAATTCATCCCATTGGTTTGAAAAAGAAACGTAAATTCAGTTCAAGACAGTTCAAGACCGTCAAGACAGGGAAGAAGAAAAGAAAAAGAAAGAGAAAGCTCACCGGAAGAACAACGTGGCCCGTCAGGTTGCTGACCCGCACCTCGCGCTCGCCGAGCTCGAGGCTGCGCGCCAGCGCCGCGCACAGCGCCGGCCGGTCGCCCTCGACCTTTTTGATCTTGGTCAGCTTCTTGTTGCCGCCGCGCTGCACCAGGTGGTACACGGCCAGCATGGACGAGGGCGTGCGCGCGACGTGGTAGGGGAGGGGGTCCGCTTGGGGCGTGGGCTTGGTCGGCTTTTCTTTGCCGTTGACGCGGAGCTGGTAGTGTTTGGCGGCGTTGGTCTTGGTCGTGGCGGCGAGTTGGTCGGGGTCCGGGGAGGTGGTTGAGGTCGGGGTTGAGGTTGCGTCGGGGGATTGGGTGGGAGTGGTTGTGGAAGAGGGCGGTGCTTCGGTCGAGGTGGTAGCGGCCGTGGAAGAGGGTTCCGAAGAGGGTGGTGATGATGCTGTTGCGAGGCACCTCCTGGCGAGGATCGTTGAAGATGTGGATTTCGGCGTCAGTTGCCGCGACGGGGCGGCAAAGGCCCGGAGGAGGGTCGCGGGACGAAACATGGTTGACTGTGAGGCTTCGAATGCTGGCTGGCCTCTAGTGTCGCGTGAGTTCCAAGAATTACGTTTCCTTCTTTCTTTCTTTCTTTCTTTCTTCTCGCGATCCAAAGTTCCAAACCGCTTTCCCAATCCGGCGTTGCAGCTGCGAAAATTGTCGGGCGACGGCAGAATGATTTGCCGGCCCCACCGCCTGCTGCACATCCAAATCCGGGCTGGCCTGGAGCACCCGCCCACAGCACACTGACTGCACGCAGCGCCAGTCAAAGGTGCCCGCATCTGCCCACGGTTGGCTCACAAATTTTGACCCCACCAAAGATCAAAAGATACCCTCAATCGGAAAATTGGCCGCGGCGCCGTCTCTTGGGCTCTTTCTCCCCCCGCAAAACCCGACTCCAACTCTCGCTTGACCGAATTACCCAAGCGGCCCCTCGAACGTTCTTTGACGCATCAACCATCGAATACCGATCGCAAAGACGCAACCATGGCTTCCGCACCCGCCAACGGGGACACGGCCGTGTCCGAGCACGACTTGATGCTCAAGCTCACGCAGCACCTCGACCGGCACATGATCTTCCCTCTTCTCGAGTTCAGTGCTGGCCAACTAGTCGACGAGGAGAGCGGAGAGGTCAAGGATGAGGCCAAGGCGCGCGAGATCACACAAGCCAAGTACTCGCTGCTCAAGAAGACCGACATGACCGACTACGTCGCCAACCTCTACTGCGAGCTTGAGGGCCTTGAGGAGCCGCCTGCCGAATTCGCCGACAAGAAGCAGAAGGTGTTCAGCCAGCTGCAAAAGTACGAGCAGGAGACGAGCAAAATCATCGAGCTTCTGGAGCGGGACGATGTGGTCAACAACCTGCGGAGCGACAAGGTCGCCAACTTGGAGTTTTTGAAGCGGGAACACGAGGTAGGAACCCTCTGTCCCTCGGGCTTTTTGTGAGACGGAGGATGCTGACGGCCGAGGTGATAGGTCACGATGGAGATGGTCAACGCCCTCTTTGACCTGGGCAACCTACAATACAGCTGCGGCAACTACGGCGATGCTTCTGAGATGCTTTACCGGTTCCGCGTTCTTTCGACCGACAACGACAAGGTCGCATATGCGACATGGGGAAGACTTGCGTGCGAGATCCTCACCATGAACTGGGAATCCGCCATGGAGGAGCTGCAAAAGGTGCGCGAAACCATCGACACGAGGCTGTCGCAGAACCCGCTGGCGCAGCTGCAACACCGGACTGCCCTGATCCACTGGGTCCTGTTCCCCCTCTTCAACTTCGAGAAGGCGCGCGAACCGATCCTCGAGCTCTTCTTTAACGCCGGCTACATCAACACGATCCAGGCCAACTGCGCGTGGATTTTGCGCTACCTTGCTGTGGCCGTCATCACGAACCGCAGCCGCGCCAAGAACCCGGGCATCCACCAGAAGCAGATGAAGGATATCGTCCGCATCGTGAAGCAGGAGGCGTACGAGTATCAGGACCCCGTCACCCGGTTTGTGCACGCCCTGTGCATCGACTTTGACTTCGAGGAGGCGCAGCGGCAGCTCGTGCTGGCCGAGGAGGTCCTCCGCGGCGACTTCTTCCTGCTCGGCCACGCCGACGACTTTGTCGACTCGGCGAGGCACCTGATCTTCGAGAGCTACTGCAAGATCCACTCTCGCATCGCGCTGGGGGATCTCAGCGCGCGGCTGGGCTTGAATGCGGAGGCGGCCGAGAAGTGGATCGTCAACCTCATCCGCGACACGAGGCTCGACGCCAAGATTGACTACAAGATGGGCACAGTCGTCATGAATCACCCACCAAGCTCGGTGTACCAGCAGGTCATTGAGAAGACCAAGGGCGGCTTTTTCAGGACGCAGGTTCTGACCGCGGCGATTGCGAAGTCGTAGAAGGCGATATGCAGTCAAGGAAGGAGGTAGCTGAGACAAGCGGCTCATGACACACAAACGCCAAGCAGAGGCCGACATGGCTCGGGTCGCATGTTCCGGTTTGTCACGCAGAGCGCCTTTGGGGCTTTATTTCCCTAACCGATCGTGCGGTTTAGAAGAGGGCGTCTTGGGCTTGGGGGGCGGGCACGGCGGTAGACATCATGCGATGGCGGCGACCACTTTACTATGCCGCGGCGGCAGCGATGTACATATACCTCGACGGCGGCGCATGAAAATGGTTATGGTTAATGGCTCAATTCATGGCACTCAACAGTTACGGACACTTCCCGGAATCAAGGCCTACGTCTCTAACGCCATCGTCGTGGACCTATCTCAAGGTGGACACCTAGTGGTGCATGGCTCTGACAAGTAACGGCAACTGCAGTGCATCAACAGCTTCAGGTCCGCCCATAAATAACATGGGAAGAACGGAATTCTGTGTTTCAAGGTCTCGACTACGTGTATTTTTGCTAACATAGCGCACCGGAAATAAAAATGTCCCCAAGAACGCCACTGTCCCCTGTCGGTTTTGCAAACCCCCTCTACTATGCCCCGTCAACATCCAACTTCAGCCCAGTTCTGGTACTCCCGCATGACTACTTGGCCATGGCCTGGGTCCTGGAGAGCTCCGTTGCGGAAGATGACAAACTCAATGGTTCCTTATTCCTAGTAGCGAAGATGGGCGTTACCTGGGTGGTTTCCGGTCAGTATATGAATGTTACCTGGAAAAGGAGCATCGGGATGAGCATGATTGGAGAAGTTGGACAAATGGATACATATGTACTAGTTGGAAAAGGGGAAAAGCAGCACTTAGTAGTTCGCCATACCTGTACATACAGTCAAGGACGCGAAGTTTTCATCAAACCATGATACATACTCAGCGCGGATCACCCCTCGCGACTGGCAAGCCACGTCCTCCCCTTCAACTCCTCAATCGCACTGCTCCTCAGCCACCATGAAGCACCGTCCTCACCCGCAACATCCTCCTCAGCCTTCGTCTTCTCCTGCTGCTCTCCCCCTCCCATCTCATGCTCATACTGCGCCACCCCCAGAGAAACCTTCTTTTTCCCTCTCCCAGACGCAGTCTTCTTGCCCTTATCCCTCCCCCGCCTCCCTTTACCTCCTCCTCCCCCTCCCTCGTCTTGCTTCTCCTCCAGCAAAACATTACCGACTCCTCCCCCGACAAACACCCCCCTCCTCTCCGCCCACTCAAAAAGCAGCCTCAACCCCAACAACCGATCCCTCGACAAACAGCACCCACCACCACCACCCAACCCAGCCCGCAGCACCAGCCTCGCATCAACCGCCGTGCTCGCCCCCTCCCCCTCACCCACCACCCCGCCAGCGCCGCCGCCGCCCGCCCCGAACCGATCCAGCACCACCCCGCGCTCGGCACGCGTGAGGTCCGCGAGCGCGTCCAGCCCAAACACCCACTCGAGCGGCGGCAGCCGCAGCCGCAGCCGCAGCTCGCCGACAGCGGCGGCCGTTGTCGTTTCGGTGGTGGGGGTCATCGCCTCGGAGGAAGCAGCAGCAGCAGCAGCAAGCCTCTCGCCACCACCGCCACCGCCACCTAAAGCGCGCAGCGTCGCGGGGAAGGTGCCCTCGTCCGCGGGCCGGCGGCGGAGGTAGACTGTCTGGTTGGCGGCAAAGTCGTGCT
Source organism: Chaetomidium leptoderma (assembly GCA_033296705.1). Classification (NCBI taxonomy): domain Eukaryota; kingdom Fungi; phylum Ascomycota; class Sordariomycetes; order Sordariales; family Chaetomiaceae; genus Chaetomidium; species Chaetomidium leptoderma. The sequence goes on along the minus strand of MU856846.1, from coordinate 212,870 downwards.
TGAGTTGCGGGGAAGCGGCAAAGTTGATGGTCAAGTCCCAGTAGCCGAGGGTCTTGGCGTCGGTTGCGACGCGGGAGATATCGTCTAGCGGGGGGAGGAGGCAGGGGGTTTGGCGGCGGAGCGTGATGGCTTCGGGGTCTGTTGGGTCCGCCGAGGTGGTCTGCGAGGCGGCTGCCACGGCCGAGGGGGAGCGGGGTTTGAGGTGGACTAGGATGGGGACGTTGAGGGACTGGCCGGTGACGAGGTCTTTGGTTACGAGGCAGCGTGGCTCGGTGGCGAGGACCCAGAAGTGGCGGAAGGCCTGCAGGTGCGAGCGGTTGTCTAGAACGTTGGACGGGAATAGAGGGTAGAAGGCGACGAGGAGGGAGGCGACGGCGAGGTCGCTTGTGCCGAATGTGGCAGTTCCGCAGCCGAGGAACAGCGCGCCGATGGCGAGATGGGTGGCGAGGTGGCTGCCGTAGGATGTGATGTTATCATCTCTCCCGTGGAGCGCACGGAGTCGTCGGAGGACGACAATATCTCCTGTTCCGGCCATCACCGTGGCACAGGACAACGTCACCAGATCCATGCACATGCAAGCATTATTTCTGGCCAACTCGCTGTCGTAACTGGTCACGGGAAGCCGAACAACGCGGATGAACTGGTCGAGGTAGTGGACGAGCAGATCTCGGACCCTAACGTTGGCTGATCCCGCAAAGCGCAAGCCGAGCGCAAAGCAGAGACCGGCAAGGATGGAGAAGAAGGGCAGGTCTCGGCTCTGCAGCTTGGAAACGTTGGTGAGCTGGTACCGTGGTCTGTACTCGGAGGGCAGCCCGTCCCTGATCCACTCGAATGTGGGCTCGACCTCGCTCCAAAGGATGAGGTTCTTCGCAACCGTACGCAAAAGCAGAATATCCGGCCGGACGTAGTCGAACTGCAGAAGCGTGTCCGGGACATCGATCTTGCGAGCCACAATAGGGTCCTCGGACTTCATGTAAATGAGCGCGATGGCCATCACGGCGCCGGCAGCTGACCAGTCGAGGACGTGGACAAGCTCCATCCTCTTCGTCGCCGTGGCCATGGTGAGCAGCTTCTCTGTCAGCTGCATATCTCGCAAACCCCTGAGGTCGTTTCCTTTGCCAAGGTTGATAAAACCGAGGGCAAAGCCAGCGGCTAGACGATAGCTCTCGTCACGGATAGCTCCCTCTTCTTCCTCCTCGCCACCGGCATGCTCAATCTCGGAAAGCATGATCTCGCTCATACGCCGGTGTTGGCTGTTGCAGTAAACCAATCCGATACCCATGACACCAGTGGTCTGGGTGGCAGTGGAAAGGTTGAGGTCGGCAGCGCCGCGCGGCAGCATTCGAGTGACGTGGACAGACAGGAGGCGCGTCATAAGCGCATCCATGGTCCCGATGTACGACGCCGCCAATCCAAGAAGAAGGCCGATGGTAGTCATGGCGTGTTTGGGGGTTAGGTACTTAAACGCCACCCACCGAGCAACCGACTTGAGGTGGCCGTTGAGCCCGAGCGCTAGCAGAAAGCCAGCGTGGCGGTTGCTGAGGTCCTGCCCCGGTTTATTGTATAAGATCCAGGAGGTATCGATGCCCTTGGCCTGTGGCGATATTGCAAGGCCGCCAGCGACTCCCTGGTGGAAGAATGCCCAGTTGACCTTTTCTTCGGGGAACATGCTCTTGTCGACACTCACCGTGTTATTGGCAGGCTTGACAACGCATGTCAAGTTGAATCCGGCGATTTGATACTTCTGGGTAAGCAGCGGATACCGCAGAGCAAAGTATAGTAGGCCTCGTCCCGCCGGGATGGCCATGGTGCTGGTCGCAACAGTCGTGACCAGTTCTTTCTGTTTCTCCAAATATTCGGCCTCGGTCCATCCGGGGTTTGGCTCAAGGCGTACAACTCGCTGCTTGACGGTCGATAGCAAGCCCTGTGCTTCATTCAGTCTCCTGTCCTCCCTGAAAAGGGAACGCACAACTGCCTGGCGCTCTGCCGCGCCTGTGTCCTCGACGTGATCGTCAAGGCCATCGAGATGCTGGCACAACATGCGGAAATCCCACTTCGCGTCGTGTGAAGGGGCCTGGGAGAACATTAGCAGGCGGTTTAGGCATCAAGTGATATTCACATAGCTTACCTTGATGTCGGAACCAAGGATACGCCCGGTCTTGGTTGACTGCAGCACGCCGCTCATATCTGATCGACTGACAAGGGCAAGCAGGTCTTTCGACCATGACGTCGGGGGGTTTGGTTGGCAGATGGAGATGACGTCTTGTAGAGCCGTGAGAATTGCTTCCGGTAAGGTTTCGAGGACCTGAGGGGCGAAGCCACACTCGTGCAGTGCTACTACCACTTCGAAGCGGTGGGTGGTTGATCTGAGACGGGCAAAAAGTCTCTCAAACATCAGCGTGCGGGGCGTGAGGTTCGCCCACAGCTGATTTCGCAGCCTTCCACCGACGGTATCGCGAGTCACGGTTGCGTACAAGTCCGATAATGTGGGGTAGTCGGCACCACAATCAGTGGCGAGGTGCCCCTGAATCCAAGTCAAGATACAATAAGCGGACGGGGGCTCGGCCAGGCCGGCCACAACGAACGGGACTAGACAGTCGTCAACATCTCAGTGCGAGGTCACACACGGACTGGAGTAGAGTAGAGGTAACATACCCAAGTCATGCACAGAAGCGGGCTCTGCCTGTGCGCCCAAAGCATAGACGGCCTCATATTGGCGCCATCCGAGCCACTTTGCGAGTTGGTGGAGGAGTGCCTTCAGATCGGTTGGCCCAGGCGACGAGTCCTCCGAGGACAGGACGTTGAGCTTCTGCTCCTCGACCAAAAGGTGAAGAGCAAGTAGTATGCTCCACGCCGCCAGGTTACGGGGTTCACCGACCCTGTTCAAGGCCGTTGGGAGGTATCCTTCAAACCCGAACGCTGATAACCCGCCCGGCGAGGCCATCCACCTCTTGGCTAGGGCGACGTGGAACGGAGCGAATCTCCCCGAAGGCCAGGAATCGGCATCGGGGGTGTGTGGCGCGTCAGACGGGCCGTCGAGCATCCATTGCCACGCTCTGTTACGCATCCATGGCGGACAAGCCGACGAATTTGGTGTCTCACGCAACTGCATCGCCTCCCATTTATTCCTCGCCGCCGACCTCACAGTTTCATTGCCAAGCGTCCGCAGTGAGGTTTCGCTGTTGTGTCCCAGCGCTAGAAAGCTTGACAAAAGTAAAATTACCGCTGCGGACCACTCCGTGTCAGCAAGGGGGTGTTCGAGCCCTCGACGTCTCGCATCCTGAAGCCATTGCATGACGTGCCACCACCCAGCCATGATTCTATCGGCATACGAGGCGTGCAAGACACTTCGGCAAACATCAAGAACCTTGCGCACTTGAGGCGACGAGGGCTGCAGCTGGATTCTGATGCGGTGGTATCTCCCATCTTTGTCCCGGAGATCGACCACGCCGCGGGAATTGGGATGGCAGATGGAGTCGATTTGAGTCCCGGTCACGCCAAGGCCCGCGGAACGCTGCGGCTGATCGGCTGTACTGGCTCTCTGGCTGCCAGAATACTCGAGACTGCTGATGTTGTCCGTGAATAGTAATGGGAGGGTAATCGTTGTGACCTTTCCCCATGGTGACTGCAAACTCAGCTCTCTGCCGCCGCTCCTATCCTCGGAGAGAATCATGATGGACTCGTTTCCATCCGAGATCTTGCAGGAGTCGACCACGCTCTGGACTCTCCTAGGCTCACCGGGGATGATGTCAAAGTCGGCCAAATCCTCGGGTTGTTTGGCCTTGCTCTTCGTTGGAGTCTTGCCCTCGAGCTTCTCAAGGTGAAGGGTGAGGAGCTGTAATCTTTTATCGACAGGGTCCTGAATAGCGATCAAAATGAGTGATCGGCCTTGGTCGTCGGCCGCGGTTGGGGGCCCGGCGAGGATGAACACTTTGGCCTGCGTTCTGGCAGGTTTGCTGGACAGCGAATATCGCATATTCGCGTTATCCACGCTGACGCTCTGGATCTTGGTGAGGAGCATCTCGTGTACTAGGCCATCAAAGTCATGGTCGTCTAGGCCCATGTTGTGGAATCCTTCAAAATCACCGCCAGTGCGCAGCTCCTCGAGGAGATTGTCAACCGGGGCTTCGGGGAGCTGGTTTATACGATTATAGTTAAAGGTCCCACCAAAACTTGGCCCGCCGTAGCCACTGCTTAGTCGAAGCCGCTGACTGCCATGCGATTCGGCCCGCCTGTTCCCGTGTCCGCCGGGAACCGGCTGTTCAGCAAATGTTGCTCTATCCTGCGAGGCGGAGAGGTCGGCTCGGGCCAGCAAGGAGCTCACTCGGCGCGATTGCCTGCGCGTGGCATCACTGCCCTTCTCTGCGTCGACTAGCGAGCTCAAAGCATTCTCGAGGGCCTTGTCCTTGTCCTCGATTTTGACGCTTTTCCTTGTCTTTTTGCCGGGCAGGGGTGCACCAAAACTCTCCCTCGTTGAGGGATGGATGGGGGTCGCGGCACCACTGGCCAGTCCCGGCGCCATGGAACTCCGCCGCCGGGATGGCTTGGGCTTCTGCTTCTTCTGCGGGCCCAAGAAGGGGTCTTCGTGTTTGGGGTAGGTCAACCGCCAGATGGTGTACATGTTGGTTTCCCGGTTGACTGTGACGGCAATAACGAGTTCGCTTGAACCCGCGGCAGAGATACGTGGGATTTTCATGGCCTCGATGTGAAGGATTTCTTCAGAAAGGCCGAGAAAGAGAGGCCGAGACGAACCTTTCCGGCCCGCCTTCTCCGTTCTTGATATTTCGGGGTGCGTAACCACCAACCCAATCTCGAGCAGTGGGTCAGTCAAACAGACCAGGCGAGGCCAATGGCTTTCGCTCGTTTCCATCGGTTGTTGCCACATATTCTCCAGCGTCAAGCTGAGCCGCAAGGGCAGCACTTTGGGGTTTCCCAGACCCTCGGTCGAGAACTCGGTGACGCTGTGGCCGTGGTTGCGGCTCGGGGCAGGGGGCGGTTGGGTCGAGACAAAAGATGCGGGGGTCACTTTGGGCAATCTCAGCGAGACCGAGGTTCCGTCGACTCGTAGTTTGCGTTGTATGATGACGCCGCGGGGACCGGCATAGGCCGACTCGACCTCGAAGGGCATGTGAACGACATGGCTTGTCCCAGAGAGAAAGTAGACGTGCGCTTGCGACTTGAGGAAGACGACCAGGGCTCTCGAAAGCGCGGGCTTCTTGCCGTCGGATTGTCGATTGGCTTCGGGGCTGTCTGCCGAGACTGGGAAGTAGGCGAGTAGGGCCTGGGTGACGGGCTCTTTCTCGGGGTCGAAGCTGAAGCTCTTTCGGAAGATGCCCCCTCGGGACCAGACCACAGCGTTGTCGGTGGTCAGGAGCTCGTCTTCATATTCGCGGCCGTCCTCCTTGCTGACGATAACCTCCCAGGAGTAGCAGGAAGCAGACGGGCTTGGAGGCAGAATTCCTTCCTCGATCGCGTGTCGCAGTCCAATGGGCTGATGCACCCCGAGTGATGTGACCGAGGCCATGGTTGTGCCGTGTGTGGTGTCGGCACAAGCTACACCAAAACCCGGCAAATTGGTGTTGGGAAACAGTTGGACGGGTCCATTTCGGTCAAGACGCTGGGCTCGGGGGTTGTTAGGTAAGGTAGGTAAGGTACCTGTAGTTGTTGACCTATCGACTGCCTAAAAAACGTCGGGTTTATTAGCTGCCCGCACAGCACGCACAACAATTGAAGCAAGCACCTTAAGGGGTCACGGGGTGTGGAAGGCGCGTGCAGGTGCAGAGCGCGACGAGCTGCTTGGGCGAGGCTGTTGCCCCACCAATGGAGGGGCAGGCTCTAATTGGACAGAGCTTACTGAACCCCTTGCAGCGGTTGGGTGCCCGGGGGGGTCAGTGTCGGCTGAGCTCTGACGTAGCTCTTGGCCTGGCCTAGCGCTCAAAGCTCCAGGTCCCCAGGTTCCGAAGCCGCAACAACACTCGACTCTGCGGCCGCGATAGCCCCCCAGCTTGTGCAACCACGACGCCAAAACGCCATGAAGGTGCCTCTCTTGCCCGAATCAACATGACCGACAGCTCGCCACAGCCCGGCGACAACGATACACACGATGAGACGACCGAACCAAAGTCGAGCACCGATGACGCGCGCGAGCCAGGCACCAGCGCGACAGAAGCAGAAATCCCAAGCCATGTCCGCGCCTTTCCTGGGCCCGGTGGGGAGACTGAAGATGACTCTGTGGTAGATCCAGAGCAGCAATCCAGTGGGGATGAGGATGGCAGCGGTGACGACGGAGAAGAGGCCGGCGACGACGGCGACGACGACGAGGAGGAGGAGGACGACGACGACGATGACGACGAGGAGGATGAAGAGGACGAAGAAGACGAAGAGCCGAAGCTCAAGTACGCGCGTCTCACGCCACATCTTGGGCCCGTGTATCGGAATGGTGATGCGACGAGCGCGTTCCTTGTGGCTGGGGACAAGATGGTATGGATAGAGACCGACCGCAAATGCCCCGTCCGTCCCTGTTGTCGCAACAGCTAACCCGGTTCACAGATTGTCGGGACTCACAACGGCAACATCGTCAGTCCCATTGCGCTCCCCGGGCCTATGATTGCTTGCTAACTCGTATTCTGTGTAGAACGTCGTTCAATTGCCAGCGTTCCAGTCGCTGCGCGTTTACCATGCCCACTCCGCCTCTGTCACCTCCATCTCGATCTCTCCCCTTCCTCCTCCGCTCCCGAACATCAGGGCAGAGGCAGCAGCTCTTAGATCGGTCCCGAACAGCCCCCTGCGGCCGACCACGGGAACCACAGAAGGCCATGTTTCGCCGGCGGCGGCCTCGAGGAGGCCAAAAGAACTCCAGACTGTGCCCAACACACCGGCCAACAACATATACATTGCGACATCCTCCATGGATGGCAACATTTGCGTGCAGTCGTTGGTCGACCCCAAGGATGTGCAGCTGCGAAACTTTGCCCGTCCCGTACAGGCAGTCGCCCTCTCACCGGAGCACAAGAACGACAGGATGTACTTGTCTGGCGGACTGGCTGGCCAACTCGTTCTGACGACCGGCGCCCCAACGGGTAGGAGCACGGCCATGACGGTGGGCGCCACGGCACAGGCTGCGGGATGGTTGGGAAACATGGTCGGGGCCGCCAGCGGCAAAGACACCGTCTTGCATTCGGGTGAAGGCACCATCAACACAATCAAGTGGTCCCTATCCGGAAAATATGTGGCGTGGCTAAATGAGCACGGCATCAAGATCATGCGCACCAAGTTGCATCTCGACCACGCCGATGCTGAAGATGCCTGGAAGCGCATTGGCCATATTGATCGGCCCCAGACCGACGAGTGGGAAACCATGGCGAGCGTGTGGAAGGGCAGGGTCGAGTGGATCGATGAGCAAGCCGTCGAGGTTGACGAGACCGGCACAGACCACCGTGATGTTGCTCTGTCACCTGCAGCCGAGAGTCTGAAGCAGCAGCAACTCAAGAACGCGAACAAGTTTGAGCGGCTGCTTGTGGGATGGGGGGGCACCATCTGGATCATCCACGTTCACCCTGGCGACGTCGGTACGGGGAAGAATGCTGGAGAGAGGTCCGCTGGACGGGCAGAGATTGTAAAAATGTAGGTGGCTGAGTTCTTCCCCCTCTCACTCCTTGTCTCTGACTTCTGTGTTGCCAGACTTCGCATGGATTGCATAATTTCCGGCATTTCGTTATATACCCAGAACCTGCTGTTGGTTCTTGCTTACTGCTTACCCGATAAGGAGGAGGAGGAGGAGGAGGAGAACGAGGCCGATCAGAAAGGGCACAAGCACACGTTATCCGGAGACTCGACCGAAAGTAGACCATCCGGGGGCCTCCCGCGCAGGCAGAACAACCAACCCCCCGAGCTGCGGCTCATCGATCTGTCATCACAGGCCGAGGTGGACAAGGATGGGCTCACCATCAGCCGGTTCGAAAGGTTATCGTCAAACGACTATCACCTCGGTATCCTGCCCGCTCAAAACGCTGCCGCCGCAGTGTCGTCCCGCGGCGCCCTGGAGACGCTGGCGGGGCTTGGCACCGATGTGCTTAATGCTGCCCTGAACCCCCTGTCTCTATTCGGTTCCGCGGCGAGCATCATGAGCAAGGGCAGCGACGGGGTCTCAGCAATCAATGTGCCTGCTCCAGGGGCCCGCTCCGGACGCACCACGGTGCACCCACACCTTGTCAAACCGGGGGTCAAAATCTTCATCCACAGCCCATATGACTGCATATTAGCGACGAGGCGGGACCTGGGCGACCATTTGGTCTGGCTTCTAGATCACCACCAGCATCAACAAGCATGGGACCTGGTTAACCAGCACCCCGAGATCATGTCGGCGGTTTCCGACCTCACCCCCACATCGCCGCAACACACACAGGGGTCGGACGATTTCTACGAGGAAACCGCATCTGTGGTCGATGGCATGCGAAACTTCTATTCATCGGCTGAGAAAGAGAAGCGGCGGATCGGAGAGCTGTGGATACAGGACATCATCGAGACCGGGGACTGGACCAGGGCAGGACAAGTATGCGGGAAGGTCCTCGGTACGCCTGACCGGTGGGAGAAATGGGTGTGGACGTTTGCCGGCGCGAACAAATTCGACGACATCGTGAACTACATACCCAGGGAGCGTACACGGCCGCCAATGCCTGGGGCCCTTTACGAGGTCATGCTCGGGCACTACCTGCAGAACAACAAACCCCGGTTCTGTGAGCTACTGGAGCGGTGGTCGCCGGACCTATATGACGTGAGTACAATCGCGACCGCCCTAGAGGACCAACTCAAGTACCGGGATGTGCGGGAAGACAGCGTTGAGGACGGCGAGGTCGGCCGGGATTGGCGGATTGTCATGCAAAGTCTGGCCAAGCTGCACGAGGCCAGCGGCAGAAATAGGGAGGCCCTCAAATGCCACATCAAACTGCAAGATGCCGACTCGGCAATGCGGCTGATCAAGGAGGGCCATCTTGCCGATGCGGTGGCCGACGACATACCGAGTTTCATAGGCCTGCGAGTGCCTCAAGATCACACCAGCAAGATGAGCCGCGCCGAGCTGGAGGAGGCGACAGCCGAGGCCGTTACCCTGCTAGTAGACGAGGCACAGCACGGCCTCGTGAAGCCCGAGGTCGTCATCACGCAACTGCAGGAGAAGAGACTGGATCTGTACACATTCTTCTACCTCCGGGGCCTATGGCGTGGAGAAGGGATGCACGAGCACTCGGGCGAGTCGCGCGCCCGGCTCGTCACCGACAGCCAATCCCTGGTCGACCAATTCGCCGACCTGGCTGTGCACCTCTTCGCTATCCATGAGCAGTCGCTCCTCATGGACTTTCTCAAAGCCTCGACCGCATACGCATTCGAAAAGGTAATGAGCTCCCCCGTTGTGTTGTCTCTCTCATCTCACTCGCCTGGCTAAAATGATTCTTCCTCCTCACTCAGGCAGCACAAGAATGCGAAACCCACAACTACATCCCCGAGCTCGTCTACCTCTACTCCAAAACCGGAGAAACCAAGCGCGCGCTCTACCTCATCATCGACCGGCTCGGCGACGTCAGCCGGGCCATCGCCTTCGCCAAAGACCAGGACGACCCGGACCTCTGGGAGGACCTGCTGACGTACAGCATGGACAAGCCGCGCTTCATCCGCGCGCTGCTCGAGGAGGTGGGCACGGCCATCAACCCCATCACGCTCGTGCGGCGGATCCCCGAGGGGCTCGAGATTGAGGGCCTGCGCGAGGGCCTGAAGCACATCATGAAGGAGCACGAGATCCAGTACAGCATCTGCGAGGGCGTGGCGCGGGTGCTGCGGAGCGAGGTGGCGGCCGCGCAAGGGTTGCTGCGCATGGGCCAGCGGAGCGGCGTCAAGTTTGAGGTGGTTGTGAAGCACGTGGTCAAGGACGTACCACCAACACCAACACTACCACCACCACCAGGCGCCGCCGTCGGGGACTCGGCATCATCTGCCGTTACGGAAAAGGGACATCATGCCAACGGCGACGCGGCGGCGGCGGCAGTCTCACAGCAGCAGCAGCAGCAGCGCCCGGCATCGGACAACAGCAGCAGGAAGGCAGCGCGCAAGTGGTCGGCCGGCCACTGCGCGCACTGCCTCGAGCCGTTTGTCGCGTGGGGGGAGGCCGAGACGCTGGTGGGGTTTGCGTGCGGGCACGTCTTTCATCTGACCCATCTGCTGGAGCGGCTGCACCCGGGAGACGGGGGGGATGATGAGATGGGCATGATGATGACGACGATGCACGGGGGGGGCGAGCCGAGGGCGACGCACCACCTTGTCGGGGCCAAGGTTACGCATGCGAGATTGTTGCGGGATCGGATTGCTGGGGGTTGTCCGGTTTGTGTTGTGGACAAGGGGGCGGAGCAGGGCGGTGGTGGTGGTGGTGGCGGTTACTAATAAAGGATGTATGGAGGTTGGCAATATTTTCGGGGTGGGTGTGTGTAGATACGCTTTTGGAATGTTTACTGTGTATATTCAACACCACCGTCGTCTTCTTCCCAGAACGACGCCGCCAGCCTCTAGACCAGTCCTCACCGGCGTCCATCCTCAACAACTACATCACCAAAGGGCGTGTGGCTCAGTTGGTAGAGCGTTCGCTTAGCATGATTCGGATTATGCGAAAGGTCCTGGGTTCGATTCCCAGCCCGTCCAAGAAAAGTGTCCGGGACTGGCTTGTCCAGTCTAGTCCATATTTTTTGCGTCGGATCCGACATTTCTTTTGTGGCGGGTCGTGCGGCTCTTTTCGATTCTCCCGGTGACCGGGGCTGGGGTCGCACCCGCAGGACTTGATTTGTAACACGGCTTGGGCTTCGCCCGGCTGCCGGCATATGTTTGTGCCTGACGATCCACTTCGACCTGGCTTCTCCACCAAGACGTGGGCGGTTGTTCCGTGAAATGTTACCGAAAGCGGGGGGTTGCAGTGGGCTTTGGGTTGCAGGCCGCGATGAAACATGGATTTCTTGTTAGGGGCGGTCTGCCGCACTGGCCGTCCCTGGTTGACACTGATTGCTGTCTTGCGCTACGCACGAGTGACGAGTGACGAGTTACGGGGGTGGAGTCCGAGTCAACGGCGGGATGAGGGGTTTGTAATATGTCTCCGTAGTGGTTACAAGGGGGGTGGGCGTTGAGCATTTAAGGGGGTCAGCCCCTAGGTTCCTTTCATCTTTTTGATGTTGTCATTACCTCTATTCAGCACGCAATTATCAACACTCAATCTCAACAACTCAACTTGAACCCATCTCTCATCATGGCTCCCTTCGGCAGAATCTACACTTACCCCAACAACTACCGCGTCCAGCGGGTAAGCCCCCCGCATACCATACCACCTCTCCCTCGTTTGGTTTCTAGTTTACTAACACTCCCAGGCCCAAGCCATCGCGGCGATCAACGGCCTCACCATCGAGACCGTCCCCGATTTCCAAATCGGCGTGACCAACCGCACCCCCGAGTTCCTCGCCAAGTTCCCTCTCGGCAAGGTCCCCGCCTTCGAGTCGGGCGACGGCTCGTTCGTCCTGACCGAGGGCCAGGCCATCGCGCGGTACGCGGCCGAGAGCGGGCCCAAGGCCGACCAGCTGTGCGGCAAGGACGTCAAGACGCGCGCGCTGATCGAGCAGTGGTCGTGCTTCGCCGAGCAGGACCTCGCGAGCAACCTCACCCCGCCGCTGCTCATGTGCCTGGCCAAATTCATCCCCTACGACGAGGCCAAGTACGAGCAACACGTGGCGGCTTTTGAGCGGGGCGCCAAGGCCGTCGAGGCGGCGCTGCAGGGCGGCAAGCAGTTCCTCGTGGGCGAGCAGCTGACGCTGGCCGACGTCATGGTCGCCGGCGTGCTGTTCTTGGCCGGCAAGTTTGTGATGGACAAGGAGATGCGCAAGGACCTGCCCTTGGTGGAGGCCTATCTGAAGCGGGTGATGGACGTGCCCGAGATGAAGGAGGCCTTTGGGGCGGTGGAGTTGTGCGAGACGAGGGTGAAGGGGGAGTGATACGGTTAGATGATAGGACCATTAAAAGCGTAACAGCAACTAGAAGAGATATCATGATCCATCTGTACGGTACTACGTGAATCCACTACCCATGTTCCAGGATACCCTAGATTGGGAGCTCCATGGACAACAGGCGAAGACTGTTGGGTTGGCGATTGGAGCCCTGCCGAGTAGGTATCAATATTAACAGGTCAGAAGTCAACCAGGCAAACCCCCTTTTGGCGACTCACTTTCAATAATTATCAATTCCAAACCCGCTCCTACCCGCATTTCCACGGCTAGTTTGGCGGATATATTGATTCCCGAGATTCATCTAGACCCCAGCATCTTGATGTGTGAATGAGGCTTTTTGTGTTGCTCACCGCTTCGAGTTTGGCAGAGGTATTTTTCCTCAGTTGACATCCAAATCAGGGGTAGGTAGGTGACGTGCTCGCATGTCAACCGGACGACCTCGACAGTCACAAAACATTTCCAAGAAGTTGATGCGAGAAAAGAAAGTATATGTCATTAGGACTGTTGTATCCGAGGTCTGCCGGTACTTGATAGATTCCCAAAACGCTTTCCTACACTGTAGCCGGGCGCATGCAGCCCAGCGCCCATGCATATTCGATAAAAGCTAGACGTACGTAGCCTTGCCGCTGACATCAGAATACATACCTAACCATGGCAGTCGACGGAAGCACGTCACCTGAGCCAATCCATAACGAATGTGTGACTTTGGGCCCGTTTGTGCATTTCGGCCCGTTCAGCTTACTATAAACATAGCCCAAGCATGAAAACTGGCCGTTTACACCCCTTGTCTCGATACATTTCGCCACCAATCATACACAATGTATCGCCCTGGCCTAGAACGCGAGGAGGATTCCTCAGGCCAACCTACCCTCGTTTCTCATACTCCATGCCTCGTGTCCGGCTGCCACAGAGAAACTATGACATTGCCCAGTTGCCCGCACTCCCAGAACCTGCCTGGGATGACTGGCCTCATCGATCAGAGATTCCTGAGTAAGTCTCGCCGTCCCAGCCCCACAATCCAGGTATGTACTCAACAGCCAGTTTCAACAGACCCAGCACCAAGAGAAGCGACACAGGTCCAAAAATCCCAACCATTCTGGACACTAGCCCAGCGACCAACACCACGCCCGGCCCCACCAAACCTATCCCCCTTCTCGACGTACTGGCAACCAGAGACACTTGCTCCTCCTCGGCTAGCCCAAGAAGAAGAAGAAGAAGAGCTGCACGGGTCGGCCACAAACCTGTGCTGCTGCGATGTTGATGATGATCCCACCACCCTCAACAACGACCCACATCCAATATCATTACCATCAGCAGCAGCAGAAACAACGGAAACGATGGGCCAATGGCAGCCGCAGGACAACCTACCCGCGGACAGCAGTCTCGACGACGACGATGGCGATGGCGATGGCGATGGCAGCTCCACAGCAAGCACTTCGCCACCGCCGCCGCCGGGTTGCCACTTTGTGCCATCTCAGGGGGACGCGCTGCTGTTGAGCATCATGGACCATCGGGGGCACTCGGCCCACGACTGGTTGGATCGGCTCCAGTTGTTGCAGCCCGAGCCCGAGGGTGGTGGTGGTGATGGTGGTGATGATGGTGGTGGTGATGATGGTGGTGGTGATGATGGTGGTGATGATGGTGGTGATGATGATGATGGTGATCATGGGGGGTTGGCGACAACTTCATTGGCAGATGAGGATTCGGGCGAGTTGTTGGGAGATGATGGGTGGTCGGATGCTGCTGCTGGGGAGGTTGAGGATCAGGTGTGGGGGGCGGCTGACGGAGGCGAGGATGGGGATGCTAATCATACGAGGATGGACACCGTGGGGTTGCCGTTACAATTGGGTTCTGGTCTTATTGGATGGCAGTGATGGTGATGGTGATGGTGATGGTGATGGTGATGGTGATGGTGATGGTGATGGTGCATTGAAAAAAGAATAGAAAGTAGGAAACATTTAGAGTGCTGGGACGTTTAGCTTGGATAATTAGACGGCATGATAAACTAGGGCTGATCTTTCTTTCAGCTTTTGCTAAGATGGAAACTTGTCGAGGTTCTGGCTGGCAACCTGGCACCCATCCATGCCCTGGAAGCTAAAGCAGCCACCCGAATCTCCAAGATATATACACTCTCCCTCATTACTTGATGAGAAATACCGTAGTCCATTTCTGAACCAAGTAACCACGCTGACTTGTGACTATATCACTCGAAAAGTCTAAATTCGTAACTGAACTAGGTGCTCCAGGTCGTCTCGTCGGGCCCGGTAAGAGGTTAAGATTCCACCATCCCGATAATCAACTTTGCTATAGCCTCGAGTGGGTTCATGTTTCCAACGTTTCGAAGGCGGTTGTTGTAGACGTAGTATAACTTGAGGCCCGCGGGATAGCTTGGGGTGATTTCACCACACAGTGGTTGGTGAAAGTCAAGCATGGCAAGCGTAGAGCTAAATTGTGGACTGAGGGTTTGCTGCTTTCTTCATAATTTGACATCTCATTGTACAGAAGACGATAGCGGCCACTGCCCCATAACCCATGATTCCCATAACGCAAGTTAATATACATCCACTCTGGATGGATGGTGGTGGTGTTGGGATGCAGCGATAGCTTCAAACCCTGCTAGCTAAAGGGAAGTGTGGGTGGGCTTCCCCCTGGTCAACCCCAGGTGCCAACAGATGACCTTGCAGCAAGAGTCCGCTTTTGAATTTGCCCGCAGGTGACGGCTCGGCGCTTCATCTCTTCCAGCTTGTGTCCGGCGTTCCATCACATTCACATCCACTACAGTTGGTTCCAAAAGCATGCACCGGTGTAAACGACCCCCCGTTGGCATCTCCGGATCTGGCTTTCACCCCAGCAAGAACAACTTATCCTTAACCTACCAAGAGTAAGCGCGCCACCGTGTCTCGGCGCTTGCTTAGCACCGCGGAGCCGCCCCGTCGTCTAATAGCCGTTTGCAGCCTGCAGATGGACATCATCCCTAGACGATCACGCGCGTGTTATTTGGCAGCATCCAGAAGCTTCTTGTGGCACTCTTGCTGCAGGCCGCGGTGAGGGAGAGGCAGCAGAAGTCGCGCAACATCCCCGCAGGTCTGCCTTTGGTGCAAACTCGATAGCTCGGATGTGGCTGGCAACGGGACCCGGGAGTCCGGTCCAGCTCGCCGATGTCAGGCTGTTGGTTTTGGGGTTGTTCTGGCTGCAGCACACCCTCGCCCCCTTTCGTGCGAGTTTTCTTTGTCGGGGCTGATACTGAGAAACGAAGTAGCCGTCATCGAGATCCTCGAACATGAGGGTTGATGAGCCGTCTTGTACGTACACAATCGGCTAGACTTTGTCTCGGTAGTCCCCGCAGTTCCCAGGCGGGATCTAGATCGGTTCATCCGTGGTGGTCACGGTAACTAGGTTAGCGTATCCGCGGATCGTTGACAGGGAGTCTGGAGAACGCAAGTTGCCGGATGACCACACCCCCCAGCCAGCACCCTCTTCCCTTGACCGTTTAGAAAACGGCAAGACACCCCCTGCAGGATCACGATCGACTCCTTCCCCGTCCATCCCCGCCATTTCCAAGATAGCAGGATGCAACCCTGGGATAGTCCCTCTCTCAGCTTCAATAACCCCCCCTTGCTCGGGACCGAGGTGACTCCACGACCCGTACTCCCCGGCCCTTGATTCCTCCACCCCCTTTCGCTTTAACCCTGGGCTCTCCTCAACGACCAAATTAGTATCGATGGCTGATGGTGGCATGGATGGGGCATGGCGCTGAAGACTGAAAGTCTCCGACGCACTGTATCAAATCCAATCCAGATGGCAGAAATCTCGGCCTGAGGAAAAAACCACCTCAAAGGGCCGGCCGCCACCTGTCTGTGCAGGACTTAGCGTTCCATGAGTCCCCAAAAGCCATCATCGTGGCCGAGTGGCTGCATCCCATTAAGCGCCGCCCCATGCTTGCGTTGCACTGCCGTCTCTCATCTCCCCCCCAAAACAAAATGACAGCTCTGTTTGTTCGGCCGTGCCGCTGCAACACAGGAACCAACGACGCCATCTGATTGATTCCCAAACCCTCGGGTCCAGTCTTACTGGATGGAAGACATTTCTCGGTCTGCCCCAAACCGGCGAAATCAAACAGTCCCCGCCCCCTTCTCCTCCCCACCCCCCGGATCTCAGGACCAGAGATGGATGGCCCCCGGCCGACCTAGGGAAGCAACGTTAAACAAGGTAAACTTGGCTATCGCCAACCGCGCGTCAAGAAACAGCCTAGCCTGAACGCCATGTTTGTGACCCATTCTGCCGCGAGCGAGCGAGCGGACGGCCGTGGGTGGTGGCATGGGAGGGGGGGAAACGGGAACATCTCCGGCCAACATCCATCAGAAAGAAACGAAGGTGCCGAGAGATCGACAATCTGCAATGCGTCATTTCGGCAAGTTTTCGGTTTTCTTTTTTTCGTTTTTTTTCTGGGATGTGTTGATCTGGCCGTTTTTTTGTTTCCAGACGGACACTCCTTTCCTTGGCAAAAGACATGGGCTTCCAAAACCAACAAGGACTTTTGCGAGGATTGATGGACCAGAGCGAGGATGCGACACGACACCAGGAGCAGGCAGATCACCAATTTCTGGTAGATTGAGTAGATAAAATCAAATCCCGCTACAACGCTGGCTAAAACCAATTCCTGCTAACAAAACCATTGAAACCCATTTTTCAAACGTTGAACGCGTACCCGGGGGGGCAAACTTGAGAACCCACTCACCCACCCACACAATAAACAACAATAGCGCACACAAGATCTGTGGGGTGGTGTGAGTCGAAGAATGAAAGAGAATTAATCCTAAAGCCACCTGTGTCATGTCATGTCTCTTCCTCTCTGAAACTACCGGCCATTTTGACTGAAAGTGTGAGCGTTGTCCCTGAGCGAGTTGCTGTTTGTTAGCTCTGTCGTCGACCAAAAAAAGGTGGATGTGGTGGCACTTACTTGATTTCCGTCTCTTGAGCCTGAAAAGTGTCCATGTATCACCCTCAACTACAGCAAACAGAAAAAAAACGTCCCATTTCATCCGTCATCGCCGCCGCTTGCAGAGCGGGGTGAAGCCCCTACACTCGCCACACTCGACATTGTTTGGGAGCTCGTGGAACTTGCGGCACTTGCAGACCCAGATGCCCTTGCGATTGTAGTCCTTGCCCTTCTTGGCCGGCTCGTGCGTCTCGATGTAGTCGCCCGGCTCGTAGAACCCCCTCTTGAGGCCGCAGTCGATGCAGTAGCGCTTGACGCCATACGTCTGCTTGGCGCGCCGGTCCATCATCGCGTCTGACGACGAGGAGGCGGCGTCATCCGTGTCCGGGCTGGTGCGGCGGTGGCGGCTGCGGCCGTTGTTGTTGTTGTTGTTGCTGTTGTTGTGGTGGTGGTGGTGGTCGCTTGTCGAAGAAGCCCTGAGCATGCTCCGCGTCAGGCTGGGGTCGTAGTGCGGGTTTGTTGGAGGCGTCAAGAGGCGCGAGGCTGTTGTTGTTGTTGATGGGGGCGTGTGAGACTGCCGTCGTCGCGCCGACGACATCGATGACATGGCGTCATCGCTGCTGGCGTCGTCTCCTCCTCCTCCTCCCTTGGCCGGGCTTGCCCACTTGTACAACTCAAAGTTATCGAGCGTTTTGATCCTAAAACAATGGTAACACCCAAACCAGGGAGGGCATTTGCCGTTGGATTTCTTGGGGCTGGGGGCGTCATCGGATTCATGATAGCGCCCGTAGCGCTGCTCGGCGTATAACATGCCGGTGTCCTTCATGTCGAGCGGAAAGTCGTCAGGGTGGAAGTTCTGCCTGAACCATCGGTTGGCCAGGTAGGCATTCAGGCTGTCGAACCAGCCCACATACTCCCGGATCATGGCGACGATATGAGGCGGCAAACTTCGCAGCCTCCTCAAGCCAGGGGACTCCTTGGGACCGTCTGGCGCCGTGACTTGGTGGACTTCTGGCGGCGGTGAATGGTAGGCTGTCGTGGCACATGGCGGGTACAGGTGACCGTAGGTGTCATAGGACAAAGGGGGTGGCTGCTGGTGGTGGTGGAGAGCAGTGACTGGGTAGCCAGCGTATTGAGGAGGTCGCGAAAACTGTCTTGGAGTTGGGATTGGCGAGTACATGGGATATGAAGAAGAAACCGGAGTCGGGAGGTACTCGGAGGGAAGCGACGGGAGGTGGTGGGCTTGAGATGTGTGCGGGTGTTCGTGGGCGAACACCTCAGGCTGGTAGTGACTCCTCGAGTACATGACAGCGTCTGTCTCTGGACTGGAAACGCCAGATGCGGGCGAAAGGGTCCTTGAAATAGCGGCATGGTGGGTAGGGAGCTCACTGTATGGAGTCGAGTACGAAGTCGAGTACGAAGTCGATGACGAAGTCGACGAGACCGGGGAAGACCGCGTCTGCGCCAACGGCTGCCCGGCTGGGGCCGGCGACGCATAGTAACCATTGGAGCTGTACGCCATGTCGCGGCTCGAATGAGAGGTGATGGGGTCTTGGGCTCCGGCGGTAGGATATGGAGTTGAGTACGAAGTTGAGTACGAAGTTGCGTACGAAGTTGTTGACGACGCCGACGGGACCGACGAAGTTGGCGTCTCCTCCAAAGGTTGCCTGGCTGGCGCCGGCAACCCATAGTAGCCGTTATTGTTGTACGCCATGTTACGGCTCGGATAGGAGGTGATGGGCCCTTGGGCTCCGGGGGCTGGTGCGAGCGGGCGATGAATGTGGCTTTCGAAGTGATGTTGTTGTGGGCAAGTGGTGGTGACTTGGGCCATTTATTCACTGTGCGATGGGTATGGTGAAAGCCCAAGATGTGATGAGGGTGTGCGGAGTAGGGAATCGATAAATCCGGGACCCGGATCCTTATATGGTGCTGCAAGTGTTGCGGCAGCGAGGGATGGACGGCAGATGTTTGTTGGCCTGGTCTCTCTCGACACGAATGTGTCCGGCAGCTGGCCTAGAACACACAACACACACCGTGGCCAAGGACAGTCGCCTATCAGGCCGCGTTTGGGAAGCGCCGTACCTCTGCCCCGTCAGGGACAACCTGGTTCGCGGAGCAAATGGCTCAAGTTCCGAGGGGCAAATTGAGCAGGAGATCTGAGGAGATCTGGAGCCCGGGAGCTTGGAGGACCCGCTGTCTTGCCAAGATGGCTGGAGACGGGCGCGATAACTCCCACGAAGACGCGCTTCCCAAGGATTTGTTCAGCGCACTCTGCAACGAGCCAAAGATGACAATCAAGAAGCCAAGATAGTGACAGTTAGGGGTCCAGGTTCCAGAAGTGGGGGGGGGAGACGAGACCCGATCCTCGAGATCTTCTGACATGGACGGAACGCGGCCAGCCGTAACTGCAGTGGATGTAATACTCCGTTCTCGCATGGGTTCCAAATGGGCAGAAGAAGCGCTTGCTGGGCAGCCCGGGGTCCTCTCAGCCCTGCGTTTCCCCCGTGATTGGCAACGCCCTGTGAGACCTGCAGAAAGGGATCGAAGCTAAGTGGCTAGCTCTCTCGGCAAGTTCTGGACCCCAGTCTCTGTTCTTGCTGACAGCAGAAGCGTGGGTGGAACGGAGGCGGGAGCAGGGCGGTGCGTCAAAAACGGTGGACCGAAATATTTGGCGCATGGGTGAAGACACGCCCTCTGCTTGGGGATGTACCTATGAATGGACCCTGAGTCCAGATCCGGAGTCCTGGGATGAATGCAATCGCCGAGATTGTGCTCTTATGCAGCCCATTATGCAGCCCCTATGTTTTGGATGGAGAGCAACCGTCTTCTTGGAGGAATGGATGCCAGGATGTCATGGACAGACAGAGAGAGAAGAGTTGCGGGCGGGAGGTGTTCATTGGAGTTCTCGGCCCCGATCCCGCCAGTGCCTGCTTGGGCTGCCCTGTCTCCTCCATTGCCTGACCTGCCAGTCCTGGATGCTAGGGGGGGTTGTTCCGCTGCCTCCCACCCCCGGCAATTTGCAAAGTGGCCGGGAATGCAACGGCATCCCAGAAACGATAAAAGGCTCGTTTAAACTGTCCTGTCATATGTGGACGATCTTTCCTGCCAAACGGGGGTTGACCAGGGAGGGCCCGGGAACCCGATCTTGTTGCGCACAAAGGCCGTCCATGGTCCTCGTCGAGTCTTGGCTTGGTGCCGCATCGATCTTGTCCTGCAGAGTGCAGACCTCCACCCAGCAGCACCTCACCCCCTGCGCCTCGCACTGTACTTGCAGTCCCTCGGCTGATCGGATATTTCTTTTGAATGATTCGTCCATTTTCCCGCGTGTATAGGGCGGTATAAGGTATGGATGTTCGCGCCAGTGCAGCGAGCGCACCGCCTGGTGGCCTGGGGACACAGCCCAGATGGTGAGAGAAAAGAGTTGGGAGAAGGCCCGGCGACGACCCCGCAGGCCCAACACACCCACCCAAGGCAGGCTCGCAGGCTCGCAGGCTCTCCTGCTGCTCAAGATGGATGGCCTTGTGCAGGCGCAAGGGGAAGGCCCATGGCCTATGAAAGGCGAGGGTTGGCTCCACTTCAATAACATCCCCGACCAACAGATTCTTGGCATAACAGCCGCAGCCAACCAGAGCCCTTCTTTTGGGCCGCCTTACAGTGCCAAACTGTGTTACCGAGCTGTCGGGTCCAAACAGCTCAGTTGATAGGCCGGCGTTGCGAACCCCTTGGTGATTGTCCAGCAGGGGTTCTCCAATGTCCCTCCCTCCCTCCCTCCCTCCTCGCAAAGAAAACGAGGGCTGGCTGAACCAAAGCCCGGTTTCTGCCCTGGTATTAATTGAATACTTTGCCAATATCCGTACCCCCAATACCGTCCATGGCTTTCAAGCCTCAAGCGTTGCCTCGATTATCAGTCAGTGGTGACCGAGAGGCAGCGCCCAAAAATATCCAGCCACAGAGTTGAAGCCAGCCACCATGGCATGGCGGCGGCGGGATGGATGCGGTGCCACGTCAGAAAAGGGCTCTTTGGGATGAGACGGCCCAGCCCAGAGGGGGGCCACTTGTCGCCGCAGGGAAACGGCGCAGCATCGTGTGCGGATGGATGGAGCTCCTTCCCGCAGTGCAGTAAGGTGTGTCGGTGACGTCTCAGGCGTTCCGTCAGAACTCGACTGCATCGTGTTTGTCGCAGTCAAATTCCAAGCAGTTCACGCGGAGATTGGGGGGGCCGGGGGGGGTGGGCTGGGGGGCCCCATAATAATCTCGCTCACCGTTGGCGCTAAGCATGACGGGATCCTCGACTGACGAATAAAATCCATAATTCTACATTGGGAAACGAAGGCGTCGCCGTACTGAATACCGTCTCGACGAATCTGCAATTCGGCACCTTCTGACAGCAGCCCGGAGTGTTTTCGGACACTTACTTCGGGCAGCCTTGCGGCGCACACCCTCGAGGAGATCCATGATGCATCTTGCACGCCCCCCGCCGTTAACTTCTTCTATGCAGCACACCACGCAAGCCGCGTCGATAAGTGAAGATCGAAACACACACCGACTCGCAGAAAAGTCGCAGTTGAGAGAGCTCCCCGTGACGGCGGCCTCGTGATTGCGCCACTTGATGCAACAGCACACAGACCCTTGACACAGACGCATAGTTGATGCAATCCGCTCCGGCAAGGCCACAAGAGTGAACAGAGCTTCTCCGATGTCCGAGTCTAATCATTATCACTTGTCACTTCTCACAGCCGGATTGAAAACGCCAGGGTCCCTGGTGGTGGTGTCCGATCCAGGCTTCCAGGTTCCGGCTATCGTTCCGACCAGATGTCTCAGTCATCTCCCGGCCAAATCACCGAAATACCTCGGTCACGAGCCACGACTCTCTGGCAGATTCACCACCCCGCGGACCGCAGAGCAAGGACGCGGCAAATCGAAAGGTTATCGAATGGCTTGGGTATAGCCGTTATAGCCTCTCCGCATCTCATTGACGGCGTCCTCAACCGGACCAACGGCTGTATGGCGCATCAGAGGCTCACACTGCCTCGTCTTGAGCCACCACAGTCCAGTCCCGGAGGGGGCAAAGGCACATTAAAGGGGCCAGGCTGGGCTGCCGCACTGCCGTTGGCTCTCGCTGCGGTCGCCCAGCCGACCGGGCAGGCGGGTTGGCTCCTTTGTTGTAGGCCTCCTCTCCTTGAGGCGCCGTTGCACCCCTTTTCAAACACACCCCTCAGTGACGCTCCATCTTCTTTTTTTCTTCTTCTTCTTTTTCACCTCAGATCGTGCCATCGTTTATCGCAAAAAAGAACGAACTGCCCGTACACTACCTCTCAAGTAGTATTAGGTCGCGTTTGGGTTCCCATCGTTCATGCGGAGACGTTACTGGGCAACCTTCGGGGCCTTCATCATTATTGGAGGGACTTGGGCCCTTCCCGCAGATGCAGCTCAAGATCTTGTCCCACTTCCCGCCCCCTGAAACACACAGCTATGCAAGCAAAGCAACCCCCGCGCGTGTGGCTTCGTGGCTTATCAACGATGAGGCAAACCGCCCCCAGGTTTTGTCCGCGTTTGGCAAGGCAATAGGACCAAAGAGTGAGGCTTTGGAAAGAAGGGCTGCGCATTCCAGAAATAACCTCGTGCAGACCTTTCTGAAGTTCCAATATGAATCCTGCCCTCTCCCGCCACTTCGCTCTGCGCGCACTGTGGCCGCCCCCGGCCTTGGAGCCCCCTGCTTAGCGGTTACTTATTGGGTCTACCTGTTCATATAAACTGACGCAGCAAGTGAGTGTAGGCGTAAATTGAAGGCAATGTAATAAGGCACCGTTATCTCTTTCTACTTTCAAAAAGTCCGATGGTCAAAAGTCAAAAGCATAGCCGTTGTCATCCCTGAGTAGACTGTCATGACTTGCAGAGTGGGCGCCATCAATGTCAGGGGCACTCGTTTAATCATCTGCTGCTTGACCATTCATCTGGCACCAAAGCCCCTGAGTCCCATAAGCCCTAGACACGAATACCTGTCCCCTAAAAGTGACAACGGTAATAAAAAGGGAATCAAGCAAACCCCAAAGAAAAAAAGCCCACAACCTCCTCACGTCCCTGGAACAATCTCCACTGCCGGTGGTGATGGGGTCTCAGCCATTGACTCCTCATGTAATAGACATGATTCCGACCATCACAACGCTTGTAAGCGTCTGCAAGCCCCCGTGAGGGTCAACGGCAGGCCAAATCTGTTGTGGCAGTGAAACGGGCTTGTTCTCAGGATCGTGGTGGAGTGGGCTGGCGCCCTGTAAATCCCGTGGTGGTGTCTGGTGTGATGATTGTCTGCCTCGTGAAGGGGGTAGCAGTGAAAGTGGTGGTGCTGGCTTGTAGTTTTCGTGTGGGATGAAAAAGGGGGTGAGGGAGTCGTTGCTAGGGCAACGGCGGCAAGTTAATAGGCTAGAGCGGTAGCCGTGAGAATGATGATCGGAGAGTTGTGACTTGGGATACTAGTGGCGTACTGATGGTTTGAGCGGTTGACGACTGCTTGGAGTGCTCGGGGTTGGGGAGGCGAAATAATCCGCGAAAGATGCTGCCCAAGGCGAAAGGGGGTGGGAACAAGGGGGTATTAAACAGCGGCGAGTTGAGCATGGCCTGGGTTTGAATAAGAATCGGCGCCGCAGCAGCAGAATTACTGCCAATGGCGAGGACCAACGCAAGAATAGAAACGGGGTTCATTGTAGTTGGTCCTTTTTAGTGTTGTCTCGCAGGCTGCCCGTGTCTTTGAAGTAACTCACAGGTATTGAGGCCTTTTGATGGCCTCGCTATGTTTTGTATATCATTCCCTTGGGGTCAAGAGATTATTGTGCCCCCCCTCGCCTTTATTGTGTTCCGAGCTTGTTTCTGTACCACTAAGTCTGTACTACCAGGACAGCGAATGGGATTAGTATCCGTGGTGACATTGACAAAGTCCGCGAGGGAACCGCGTTGAACCATGGTAAAACAGAACCGGACGCAGGACTCCACTGAAGATAGAGGTCCCGTGTTCCCAGGGCTTTTTGACACGACTACCAGCGTTGAGGCCGTTGTCGGGGTTCGGGTTGTATTTCCTGCCCTAGCACGGTTTGGTATGTACGGTTGTAGGGTTGTCCGTAGCTAAACTTTGGAGAAATCTCTCCACCAATAAATGGGTCCAAAATCCTAGTGAGTCTGTCTGTGACTGATCGTGTTCGGCCTTCCACCAAGCGTTGCCGCCCGTCGCTGGATCGTGTGTTTGGCGTCGGCGTCGGAATGTTGGCTAACATGGCGAATAGAAGCGATTAAATCAAACTGGGTGTCGAACGCCGTGTTCACGGTGACGTGGGTGCCGGTGTCGGTGGTGGCCGTGGTGGTGGTGGTGGTGGTGGTGGGGGAGTTGCTGGGGCGGGCGGTGGTGTGGTTGTGGGGGCGGTGGGAGGACGCTCTCCGCCAGGAGAAGGAGGCGTGGTCGGCGGCAGACCCCGC
Source organism: Chaetomidium leptoderma (assembly GCA_033296705.1). Taxonomy (NCBI): domain Eukaryota; kingdom Fungi; phylum Ascomycota; class Sordariomycetes; order Sordariales; family Chaetomiaceae; genus Chaetomidium; species Chaetomidium leptoderma. Next base: position 188,441 of record MU856846.1, on the reverse strand, counting down.
CGGTCGCCGAAAAAGCGATTGAAGTATTTCTTAGTTTTCGTTTTTAGTTTGTTGTTTTGGTGTGTGTGTTTTTTTTTGTTGTTTTTGTTAGCCCGCCCTCGAACCTTATTATCATTATCCCATCCGAGCCTCTCACGTCACCGTCGTAATCCCATCCGAGCCTCTCACACCGTCGTGGATGGTTGTTCCTCGTCGGATTTGGTCGCCGATGAGCTAAGAAGAGGCACTATCTTGGCACCTGGCGCCAGGCAAAGGTAAAGCGCCATCTGCCCCCGTCCGACGTGTCCGTCAGCCTCGGCCTGTCATCCCACTGTCAGGACAGAATGCCACTGCAACTGCTGAGCAGTCAGGTTTCTTTGCGGCTTTGCTGGAGCCCGTTGAGAAGGAGGAAGTTTTGGGGAGGAGTGAGCGCCGCCACCGCCGCCTTTTTGTATCTAATGAGGTAGTTTATTAGAGTAGCTGCCTCGTGTCGACGTTTTCTCCGAGCCTTGATCCATATCTGCATCCCCCTATCCACTCTCTTCCTTTTCCCACCCTTCGATCAACTTCTTTTTCTCTCCCCGGCTCTCTTCATCTTCAAGCCTTTGTCGGGCCTGTACGAAGCTAAATAACGAATCGAACCATTCCCGCCAGCTCAGCGTGTCGGGGGGCGGCGGGCCGGGGAGCGTGAGCTGGAAACCGTACCGGCTCGCCAGATCCCGGGCAATGGACGCCATCCGCGCCCGCCGTTCCCAATTCCCGACGAACTCCGGAATGAAGTAATTGACGTCGAGCGACAGCTTGCGCTGTAGCCGATCTGTTCCCCTATTGGGGACTTCGGCCATCATCTCTTGTAGAATCCCGGTGTATCCTGTCCACCCTTGCCTCCGGGCCTCGGCACTCACTGGTTTGCGACGAGAGTAGTAGTAGTAGAGCATTGTGGCGGCATCCCACACGTGGTGTTCGTGCTTCCAGAGTCCACCTCTCTCCAGCAGATCGACGATTAGGTCCCATGCTCTCTCATCCGGGATAGCGTGTCCTTGTTTCCAACACCATGCAGTCGCCGTAACAAAGCTGGAGAACCTCTCGAAACACCATACAGCATCTCGTTTGAAGCGTGGGAGAGATAATTCCGGAAGCGAACGCGGTGATCTGAAAGATAGGTCGTCTATGAGAATAATGAGAAGCATAAGCTCAACCACGGGAAAGCTTAGAGCGCGAGAGAGACTAACCCGGGCTTGGGAATTTGAAAAGTGGATCGGCTGGAAACCCGTAATCTATAAGAAGCATAAGCTCAAGCACAGGAGAGCATCCATAAGACCCAGTCCGCAACTCAAAGTTTGGACCGATGGTGTTCGTGGCGTCCGCCAAGGCCTCGGCGTTGCTAAACTCCGGCTCGCTATCATCACTCGTCCATTCCATATCGTAGATGATAGCCCCGATAGCTTAAAAGACTCGCTCCGTCCTGGCAGGCCTCTGCCAGTACTTCTCGCCCCTAGCGAGGCGCCTCGATGTAAGGAGAGTGCCCGCTGAGCCCCCCCCTACGCGGCGAATAGCGGCCTACATCTTGATCGTCGTCCGGTCCAGAGTCTCGCGGGGGCGGCCAGGCTTCACGACTCCGACGGCGCCCACGCACAGGTATAGGCGCAAGGTCAGTTGTTTTACCCATCCACCACCTCCAAAGCACGGACAGGGGCAGATGAGTCTCTTGAGCTCCCGAAGGTCTTCCTGGCTGAAGCCCAGATCGTCCTTGTTGGAGTCCAGAATCAGATCGTCTTTGACCGAGTCCAAATGGTCCCTGCCAGAATCCAGATCCGGATCAGGAGAGCCCTGGTCGACGTCGCTGGCATGTTACGAGTCGCGCGGCTGCGGGGCAGGGGCCGTGCTGATGATTGTGTCCCTCCCAACGTGAGCGCGTACAATGCTGAGATGGGTGCCGCATTGAGGGCAGTTCGAGGTCATGTTGGACAGTCTGGGTCTGGGTCAGCCAGGCAGTTGGTTGAGAGGCGGTGGCGTGGATGAAATGGCAGAAAGAAAGGAATTCCAACAAGAGACTTATAAGTCAAAGCCACCTTATTCATAGTAGCTTGAGGACGTGTGAATGATAAGATGGAGGTAATCTGTGACGTAGCGTTGTTTTTCGACTCGGGGTTTTGCCTACTGGTCGCTGGAGCTTGGGCTGCCCGTCCGATCACCTCACCTCACAGTCTCCATAAGAGCCTGATCGCATTACAGATGACAGATTCCAGCTTCCCGCTTTTGCTTTTACCCCTGCTCAGGTGAGAGGGTGAGCCGGAGCCATTCGCGCGCTGCTAAGATATTCCCCCTTCTTCCAGGACGCGTAGCCATATCACCCTTGTGGTGGGGGGTTAGAAACCCCTAGGGCTCTGTGTACTAATCAAGATCTCCTCTCATGTCTCCCATCACCCCCCCTTCCTCCTTTAATCGTAGCCTAGAAGGTTGACACCCTTCTCCTGCCTGACTTCTGTAACTTGAGAACTTCAAAGACAACAAACTGCCTTCTCCAGCGTCATGGGTGAGATACACAGTGAGCAATTCAGCTAGCGGTGCTGCCTTCCTCGTTCTTGACCTCCTTCCATCCCCCCCTTCTCAAGCCACCCCCCACTGTACAGTGCGTCGTCTAAAATTTTCCTTTCCAACAAACATTGGCTGCTTCCCCAAAACTGCCCCATTGACCTAACAAGATCCCCTTTGAGAATATCCCTCGGCAAAGTCTCGTGCGCCAGAACTGATTCACCTTGAGGACCAGGACCCAAAGGAAGGCAGAGTCTTTTTTACCCATAACCAGGAGATCCAGAGACCTTTGACCTACCCTCAAAACCTTGTCGCCTTCACTGATAAACCCAAGTCCTTCTTCCTCAGTGCCCCGACCCCGACCTTTCTTAATTCCCATCGAGAACTGAGGTTTCTTCCTTCACTGCTTACCTTCAACACCTTCTTTTTCTGACAACCAGACCAACCAACCCCCATTACTCAATCCCACAGAACGAGCCGACAACCAAGCAGTACATCTCTGCCACTTCCTTCTTCAAACTTCTTCACGCCACCCGATAACTACTTAACAGACCCCGCGCCTCCTCAACCCTTCTTCACCGTCCGACAGCCACCCGACAGCGACTTAACAAATCCTTTTCCTCTCCCACCTCCTTCACCACTCAATAACCGTCCAACAGGCTCAATTCGTCCTCCGCCGTGTCCATACCGCCCGACAACGACTCAATCACCCCCCTCCTCTTCATACTATCGCTCCTCACCCTATTCTCCAAGGCGCAAAATTGACAGCGCGACCGTCCTCCGAATAGCCCACCGATTGACCGCGCCACAAGGACTCTCTCTCCTCCCCTCGTTACAGCCAAGGACAGACACATCCAGGCTTTGCGCGTGAGCAGCAGCAACGACCAAACCAATTAGTGTTTGCGCAGCAGCCAGCGCCAGTTAGTTGACCAAGCAACCAACCTCCTGCCTTCTCATCCCGCGATAGCGTCCCCTGACACAAATTTTTAGACAACAACAACAACCACCTCAAGCCCCAGAGCATCTCGTGAGACTCCGCGACAAGAATCGATCCCAGTATCAGAGACCATATCAAAATGTCACCATTCAAAGATACCAAGAAAGGCCTGACGGTCACTCTCGCATCTACCAACGTCGAGCAGCAGGCGGCCCTTGAGAATACTGCATCTGCTGCATCTGCCGACCGACATGACCTTACAACCCCAGTGTCATTTCTCACAGACGACCACGGACCTGTTGAGAATCTAAAGGTTAGCCACCTTGCTCCGAGTTCCCGATAGGGCATCACACTTACCATAACCCCAGGTGTTATCCCCGGCTGTGCCCAAGCTTCAGCGCGAAGCCGAACCCAAGCGCGCCACAACCATATCATGGGCTAAGCGCGTCGCACGCCTCCACTTGAACAACAGAGATGACGGGCAGGATTCCTCTAGCTGCACCACCACCTGGGCAACTCTCATCAAAGAGCGGAAAGTCCCCAGTGTTTGGTCGAACTATGTTTGTTCTTGAATGTCTGCCCATCAACGCGTAGGGGTGACGTGCCGTGATGTGTGTGTTGACATGAAGCGTAGTGAAACCCAGGAGTCGTTGGGCGCGGCAAGAAGCGAGACCTGGCCCTCGTCGCCTCTCGTGTTGTCGGGGCAGGAGGCACCGAGGCCAGACCTCCAAGAGGATGGCGGCGACAAGGGCCGGGCGCCCGCAGAGCTCATCGAGCTCACCGAGCCCATCGCCACCGGTGGTGGTGGAAACGGAACCCCTCCGCCGATCGAGAGCTCCGGCGAGCAGGAGGAGGCGGCCGAGGAGTGGTACGTCAAACCCGGACTCTGGTTTCCCTTTTTATGGCTGTCTCGGGAGCACAATGCTGTCCGGGCGCTAACGCACTCCCAAAACGGCCACTTGACTCCCGAACCGCTCCCGTGACGTCCCAAATAGAAGTTGTTTGGCTAATATTGTTGGTTAGGGACCCGAGAGACAGAGAAGACTATCCCATCGCGCCGCCGCCTTCTCCTGCGAGCACGAGAAGGAGGCTGGCGAGATTCGAGGAGTTTTTCACAATTCGACGGTCAGCGTTGGGCGGATTGGGAGCTTTCGCGGCGCGGGAGCTCAAGAGAGGCCAGACCATCCTGGTCGAGAGTCCGCTGTTGCGGACCACGCACTTTCAAATCTTGCCGGACTACTATAACCTCTCCAAGGCGGCCAAAAAGGCGTATCTGAGCCTCCACGGCGCCGAGAATGGAGACCCCTTTAGCAGAGTCGAGCGGATCAAGACGTTGAACTCGTAAGTCGCGCGCAGCTTCGAGAAAGGATGAATGTGGTCGCCGGGCTTTTCGTCTGACTTGAACAGATTTGCCGTCCCAGGTGGCATCGCAATCTTCGAGATTGCATCTCGCTTCAACCATGCTTGCCCGTCAGCTCAAAATGTCCAGTACGTATTCGACAATGAGCGAGGGGTCCTCTCACTCACCATTTGCCAAGACGTGGTGCCGGCGGGGGCTGAGCTCGCCATCAGCTACGGCACGTCGACGGTCGACTTGTATTCGACCTACGGCTTCAAGTGCGTCTGCGGCGGGTGCGACCCGCCGCTGACGGATGAGGACATTGAGACGTTGAAGAAGCAAGAGTATGGCGACTGGGGTTGGTAACCTGCCATCGCCATCGCCATCGCCATCGGGCTACGGCGGTTGCCCGGAACCCCGCGGCTGCCGACGGCGATGAAGGTAGCCTCGCTGGGATGGCAAGGTTACCGAAGGTCCTTCGCGGTCAGGATGAGGGCTCCGACAGGAAGCGCGGCGAGGAGCTGCCGTATGGTATGATTGGGGTCTTCCTTGAGAGCTGCCATCTGATTGCCTCTCCACAATGGGACTCTGCGTCGATGTTATCAACGATCCGGCTCGCGCTAAAACATGTCGAGGTCCATCGCCGACATGGACATGCTCCCATGGCGCCTGTTCTATTCCGTGGCACGTCTGATCCAAAGTTCAATCAAACAAAGTTCATGGCCACGCTCATCACCAGCGTAATCAAGGCGCTGGAGGGGTTGGAGAAAGATCTCCAGGGGCCCCCGTCGCTGTACTCTTGAACCCTCGAGCCGACGGGTTGTTGCAGTATGTATGATGGGGGGGGTCGAGAGAATGGGGAGGAGTTTTGGGTTTTTTT
>MU856846.1:166349-182761 GCA_033296705.1 Chaetomidium leptoderma | reverse complement strand
ATTAGGTTTAATGGAAGGTGCCTTTCGAAGTTGTCAAAGGATGTGGCAATCTGTGTGTGTGTGACTGGACGGCAGAAGGGAAAGAGCCCGCGGGTCCAACCCTCACGACCGCCCTCGGCCGCCGAGCACCCCTCGATGCGGCTGTCGACTGATCCACTGCGGCTTTACTCTACCCTGCGGATGCGACAAGGGCCCCCGGACGAATGAAGCGGCCCCCAAAGAGAAGAACGGCATGCTCACCAGCTCGACGTAGGATTTCAACATGGCAACGCTCCTCAATGCGTCGTGCTGGTGGTTGGCTTTAGACGCCAGGGGCAGGGGGGTGCTCTGTGCAGGTAGGTAGATATGTGCTGTTGCGATTGGTGATATATGCTCAAAGGTTGAAGGGCTTTGACTTGCCACAATACCCGCCTGTGTCGTGATCAAGGTTCTTAGCTTTCAAGACCCATGCGCCAGAAGGAGCGCTGCGCCCTTGTTTGTTGCCCACACGGCCTGGCGATTCAGTGGGAGCGTCAAAACCGACTTGGTGATTTCCCACTGCTGGGAAGCATTGTCAGGTGACATTTCGGGATATAAACGTGAATAGGAAGAGCTACACTTTTCCAAATTCATTCCTGAAAGCCACTTTAAATACGAGTACTCTGCTTAAAGCTTCATCAAATTTGGCCAATGAGTCGTGACAATATGAGTCTTTGCGTGAATCCACTGTGAGGGAGACATGTGTCACAGACCAAACACCACGACTAATGGGTATGACAAGTTTCCTATCGATCTGCTCTGCGGGCGGTGGCGTTGAGCTAATAGAGGGGCCGGAGGAGTCCGAGGTCATTTTTAGTGATGATTTTGATACGCAGGTGGCGGCGGTTGTTTTCTGGGAGTGGTTTTTGGAAATGATATTGAAAGGTGCGGGCGGGGACGGGAACTGGGGCAGTTTGGCTGTTTCTGATCCTGCTGCCTACCTTAGCCGGGCACTTCTCCCAGCCGGTGAGATTGCCTCTCTAGCATATAGGAATCAAAAAAGACATGTTGATAAAAGCGGTTGGACTCATCATGTCTTGACGTTGACATTCCTCCTAACCACAGATAACCCTCACAAAACTCCCATCGTTAGAGTCATCATCGGTTTTATCGTCGGTTGGGTTTGAGGGTTTTGAGTAATAATAACCCTGTGACCGCCCGCCTCTCCAAGTAGGGCAAGTGCCTCAGCAGCTGCGAAACTGCCTCGACGACACAATTCTTCTATCTCTCCCGGACTCTAACCCAAAGTACAATCGTTTTTCCCTCTATTTTGATGAATGCCCCCTTCTTCGCGACGCCATCGCTGTTGCGCCGGAATTTTTAAACCGTTCTCCTTCAAGCAAAAGAAAAAGAAAGAAAAAAGCCCGGACAGACGCCAGCCTGATGAAAACCAGATAAAAAATAGAACCGGCCCTGGGTATCGGAGTTTTTGTCTTCCACCTGTGATAACAATGCCCGCGGTAACCTGGATTCAAACTTGAATAGCAACAAAATCAAAACAAAACACTCTTGTTTCCTCGCTACGAGTGCTTAAACGCCAAATCGCCCGTCGAAAAGAGCTCAAACTTGATGCGCGCCGGCGGGACGCCCTGGGCCTTGAGGTAGTCCGACATGTCCAGCATGAACTGCTCCGGCCCGCAAATGTAGTACTCGGCGCCGTTGTTCTGCAAGTGCAAGTCTTGGGGCTCGATCTTGGCGAGGTCCATGCGAAAGCCGTGGTCGTACGTGACGCCGACGACGTCGCTGTCGGCCGGCTGCGTCTTGAAGACGGTGGTGCGGAAGTTGGGGTTGTCCCGCCGCAGCTGCGCGACGTGCGCTTTGAAGGGGACAGACTGCCGCGAGCCGTGGATCCACGATATAGGCCGCGCCGGCTGCGTCTTGGCGATCGTGTTGGCGATGGCGATCATGGGCGTGACGCCCACGCCGGCCGAGATGAGCACGAGCGGCATGGCGCTGGTGTTGTCGACGTCTAGGAAGAAGTCGCCCGCGGGGTGCGACAGCTCAACCACGGACCCGGCCGCCATGGTGTCAATGAGCATGTTGGAGACAAGCCCCGGGTTCCGGTACGACTTGGACACCGAGTTGGTGTAGCGCGCGCCCTCGTCCCGCTTGACGCTGATGCGGTAGTAGTCCTCGCGCCAGGCGTCGCTGAGCGAGTACTGGCGCGCCTGCATGTAGCCCTCGGGGCTGGAAACCCGTATCGACGTGTACTGGCCGGGGAAGAATCGGGGCAGCTTTTTGCGGTCCTCGGGCACCAGGTAGAACGAGTACATGTCGTCGGTCTCGGGCACCACGCGGTCGATCTTGAACTTGCGCCACCCTGTCCACGACTCAAAGTCTTTGTACAGCTGCGCCTCACGACCGATCAACATCTTGGCCAGCACCCAGTACGCCTTCTCCCACGCGGCGAACACGGCCGGTGTCATGGCCGATCCCAGCACGTCGCCAAAGGCCCGGAGCAGGTACTTTCCGACAATCTCGTAGTGCTCCGGCCGGATGCCGAGCGAGCAGTGCTTGTTGCACATGCGCTCAAACTTGGGGATCAGCTCGCTAATGTGGTTGATGTTGGAGGCGAAGCTGAGGATGACCGAGGTCAGAGCCCTCGGCTGGCGGCCATTCTTTTGGTTGACGCTGTTGAAGTAATTATTGAGCTCGGGGTGGTCCCGCAGCATGCTCTTGTAGAAGGTGGTTGTGATCTGCTCGCCGTGCTCCCGGAGGGCTGGGATGGTGTCCCTGACCAGCTTTGACTGCTGATATGTGAGCGCCATGGTGTTTTTGGGTTGTCTGCGTATGTGACAAGAAACAGAGACAGACGCGGGGATGGGGGAAGGATGAACGATGCCTTCTCTAGAATTGGTCCGCCTTGGAGTTTATACACGGGCGGGATGAAACAAAGTGGACCATCTTGGCCTTTTGCTTTTTTTCCCCTTATAAACAGCCGCGGCGAGTCAAAGTCCGGCCTAGAAACCCCTAGCTCGTACGATGGATGCGATACACGACAGGGATCCCCCGCTGCAGAGAGAAAAGGTGCCGGGCGGCAAACTTAAACAAACCCCGTCCCCTCACAGAGGAGGCTGCCATGTCGTCACCGAGCACGCAGGCAACGGTCCAGCACACTTTACCGTAGATGGGAACCAAGCACGCTTTGACCGTTTGACGTCGAGCCCGTCCCGCCCCAGCCCTGTGGACGTAGACATCTCTGCTTGATCGCGTGCCATTAATTACCGAAAACTTCTAGCGCCGGCCCCACACGAGACTATTGGAGAATGGAGAGGTCAATTTCCATTCGAATGGCCAACCACATGTCGTGTGTTTCTCGCACTCGCATTGCCAGCGACGGGAAAGTGTCGAGAGTGTCTCGAGTAATCTCGTGTGGGTGAAAATCGCCGGGGTCGGTTCGGTTCCGTGCATCGTGCCATGCCGACATCAAAGTCGATCATGCTCTAGCCACAACGTCCGTCGCTGCTCCGGGATAGCCCGTGTATTCCCGACGAGCGCTGTGGAGAGAGGAGCGGGCGCCCTCGTGGCACCAGAGGGCCATGTGCGCGGGCCATGCCGATGGCAAACGGCGGCGATTCCAAGGAAATCTAGAAGGGCTAAATCGAAAGATAAAACTCGGGCTCGAAGTGGGGAGCTTTGGACCCCTGCTGCAGCCTCAGACGGCATGCAGCGGATCGGGTCGTCCCTGGCATTCTGCTTCGGGACGGGAGTGGGATACTATCGTACGACACTCGGCCGGGTCCAATGCGGACACGCCCGGAACGCAACGGCTTGAAGGCTTGCAATTTTCTCACCGATTTCACCTCGTGGGAACTGGACCCCGCGGTCCATGAGGAACCCTGCTGAGTGACCGTGCGGGATCGTTCGAGAACAAAATGCGATTGCAAGTGACCGAACCCACTTGTGGAGAGCCAGTTGGCCGATGGACTTGGGGGTAAAATATCAACGGCCGTAGAAGCCATTTAACTAATTGTTTCCTTGATGATTACTTATTAGGTATGCAGCCGGCAGCATGGCCGTCTCACTGCCTCGGTATCGGACCTCCCTCTGCGACAACGCTAGCCGTCGTTAAAATTTCTTGGGTTTTCGGGGACTCGGCTCGGCGAACTGGTTGCCAGTATTCAGTAGTTAGCGCACTCGAGGCGCAGTCACACACGAATGCGATACCAAAAGTCATGGCAGGAATTCCGGCTCCGACGTCTCGTTCCCACCGACCGCAAAACCCGGGATTCTCACGGCGGACGGAACCTGGAAGACGGGAAAAGGTGGGGGGGGTGTTGTTGATTGCCCGGACCCGAAGTCTTGAGCCGACGTCGGGTCGGGTTTCGAGGATGCAGATCCGGACAAATAGGCGCCGGACCTTGAGCGGGACCGGGACTGCCACTGCAGTTCCGTAGGTTGGCGCCTCATCCACCCTCGGGTTGCCGTAAACAGCAACGGCCGCCCGCATTGGCCACAAGTTCAGCGGCGGTTACCTTACCCGGGAATCTGTTTCGAAACGATACGAACCCGTCGACAGCCGTCGATATATTTTTATTATTCAAGTTCTGAACGAGCGGGGACTCGGGTTCGAGGTCGAGTCGTACCGCAGGCTTGCCGAAAACACTTCGTGGCGTATGTGTCGCGCAAGGTAATCTGTAGGCCCTCCGTGCCAGTCAGTGGCAACAGAGGAGGGTCTAGGGATGGTTGCACAGAGATAAGAAGGTGAGACAGCATCTCCGGGCCAGCCCGCACCATTCAGTACCGGCTGTCGATGTCAAGGTGATGGATGCCCAAATCGGGGGGGGGGGCTGCATGAGGAACCACTCACACCTTGATGAGATGCTGTAGCTGTCACCCTCGGAGCGCACCCGCGAGCCGCGACCAATCGACGGGGACCCTGCGTGGCGTGTCCCGCGATCTCTGCAGGTGCCGCTCAATTGGGGTCCATCGCATCAGAGTTCAAGATGTTTTCACCTTCCAGAGTGCTGTTGTTCAAGGAGTGGCCCCCCGTGATGCCCGAGTCTTCCATAGTCATCTTCCAACGTGTTACCACGAGCCAACTCCCGGGTTCTAAAGAACAGCAAGTTGATGACCTGTTCCCAAAAGACAGGTTTCAGTTGTCCCAGTGCCGTGGAGGCAGCAATGATCGCCGTTTGCTCCCCCTCTTCGCCCCTCCCCCGGATTTCCCTTTGAGGAAAGCCGGTCGCTTCTCCACAAACTCGATCGACGCTGACCCCTGCAAACGCCTTTGTCTAGGCCCTCGCCTGCGACCGCACTGCATCGCGTTTACAGAAACCGCACAAAGCAACGATGCAGATTAAGAGGCTCCGGGCTATATCAAACGACCAAAGAGCCAATTAGACCGGAAGCCGAGGTGACCCGTCATCAGGGGTCCTCTCACCGGCTGTGTGAAGCTCTGCAACGTGCTCGATGGAGTTTGGGGTTTATCTCGCCTTTGGATCGAGGTGGTATCACGTTCATCTCGCCATCCAAGCCGGAGACCCGGAGGCCCGGAGCCCATGAGGGGCTGGGCCATTGTGGAATGAGGGGATCCGAGGAGGGGCACTTCTCCGTCATACCTTCCTCGACTTGGCTAGGGCAGGAATGGCGCCGTGAGATTGTTCGTATAAAGGGGCAAACGGTCAGCTGTGCTGTGCTGTCCTTCTTGCCATCTGACCTCATCGACTGCCGATCCCCGTGACTACCCAGGAGCACCGTGAAACACCGATTCAAGAAACTATAATAACAACCTTGACGAACGTTCGAAAAAGGCACCACACAAGCAATTTCCCAACGACCTCAACACCCCCGCAAAACCATGGCATCCATCATCCACAGGACAGCCCAAGCAGCGGGCTCCCGGGCCCTCCTCGCCCGCCGACTCGTACAATCTACCACCACCCCAATCGCCTTCTCGCGGGCTTTCCACCAAACACAACCTTACCAAAACAACAACAACAACAACAACCGCAGCACCTCCCTCCCCGAATTCAGCCTCCAAGACCGCGTCATCCTCGTCTCCGGCGGCGCGCGGGGCGTGGGCCTAACCCAAGCCGAGGCGCTCCTCGAGGCGGGCGCGGTGGTGCACGCGCTCGACCGGCTGCCCGAGCCGGGGCAGGACAGCGATTTCGCGCGGGTGGCGGCGCGCGCGAGCGCCGAGCTGGGCTCGCGCATGCGCTACCACCGGGTCGACGTGCGCGACCAAAAAGCGCTGGGGGACATCGTCGGCGGCATTGCCGACACCGAGGGCCGTATTGATGGGTTGATCGCCGCGGCGGGCATCCAGCAGGAGACGCCCGCGCTCGAGTACACGGCTGAGGATTCTGATAGGATGCTCGGGGTGAACGTGACGGGCGTCTTTATGACGGCGCAGGCGGTGGCGCGCGAGATGATTAAGCGCGGGCAGAAGAAGGGGAGTATCGTGCTGATTGGGAGCATGAGCGGGACCGTGGCGAATAGGGGGTTGATTTGCCCGTGAGTTTTTGGTTGCGGTTTTTTTCTTTCTTCTTTTGGCGCCTCGCCTCCCCTTTTGCAGCCTCGAGCAAAAGAAAACGTCCCAGCTAACCGTTGGCAAACGCCAAAAACAGGGCGTACAACGCATCCAAGGCCGGCGTGTTGCAGCTCGCGCGCAACCTTGCGGCCGAATGGGGCGTGCACGGCATCCGGGTCAACACCCTCTCCCCGGGGTATATCGTCACAGCCATGACTGCGAGCCTTTTCGATGCCGTGCCCGAGAGGAGGACCGATTGGCCCGATGCCAACATGCTCAAGCGGCTGAGCTACCCGGAGGAGTACCGCGGCGCGGCCGTCTTCCTGCTTAGCGACGCCAGCAGCTTCATGACCGGCGCTGACCTGAGGATTGACGGGGGCCACTGCGCTTGGTAGGGGTAGAAGGAAGGTGCAGCGACGGTGTATCGAGACAATTAGCCAATCTTCTTCATATGGCTGGCTGGGGTATCAACGGTAAATGTACATAGAGCAGAGGTCGCTGGTTTCGGTCTTGGTTTTGGTTGAGGATCCATCCGCTGGCAACCAGCTCCCGCTAGTAATGCAAGCCAGATTTTTTTGTTTCCCCGTCATGCCCAGTTCATGACGCCGGAGCCACGATACCCTGCGGGCCCAATCTCGCAACGACGCCTGGCTTGAGCCTTAGGCGTGTCTCGATGTCGGTGGCAGACGCGCCGCCCTGTCGTAACACCAGTATCTGCTTGACCGTCCCAATATCTAGGAACTCCCTTCCCTTGTCGGTAGACTTTCCCATATTCTCCAGCTCGCCCCTGGCCCGGGCTTCGAGCTGGCGCCGTACCTCAAGCGCGCCGAGGGTTGCATTTTTCGAAGCCGACGGAAACCGCGGTGTTGATAACGACTGCTCAATGCCGGAGGCATCCGAGAAGGGGGATGCTATTGACGATGGCGAATATGTCGGGTTCGGCTGTACAATGCCCATTTTCTGGAGGCGGCCCGCAAAGTCGGCCGAGATGCGTTCGGGGCCATTGGGGTCCATTGAATCGGCGCGGATGGCTGTCTTCTTGTCAGCGTTGCCGGTATTAAACGACGCGCCGTGGGTTCTTGCAACTAACCGTCATTCTTGGTGTAAGAAGCTTGCGGCCGAGCCGGAGCCGGAGCCGGCCGCGGTGTTGACCTGCCTGCTTGGCTCGCGGCTGGTGGCGAGGACCCTGTCGCGCGCGAAGGGAATTTTCGCACCGTCTGCTGTGCTGCTTTTGATCCAGATGCCCCCATTTCGAAGTCTAGTCGAATCAGACAGAATTGCTTGTTGGTGGCCGACCTACGGGTTCTCGCTGATGGAATTGGTCAAATTTTGGCGCAGATCGGGAGCTCATTAAGGTTGTGTCGTCATTGCGGGTATGTATTTACTCCAGCCACAGTTACCCTATGTGGCTGGTGTCATGGTCGCGCCACCTCCTGAAAACAAGGAGTCAGTTTGATCGATAACTCAAAGACTTCTCGCCTCTTTTCTTGTGGGTGTATCGCCCAAGTCTAGATGATGAGCCTATTCGATTGTAAAAATGTTGAGTTGGGGGAGCTTCTGACAGCCACCAAGGCAACCTTCGACCACCCCTAATACACCTCCTCAGCTTCCAAACCCACAAAGAGCAGGACCTTGCACATGTACTCGGAAGTTTTGATGAATCTTCAGACATGTAAACCGAGTTCTTGTTGCTCAGTCAGGTTTTCATCTGACAAAAATGCAGGGTCCACATCGAATCGAAAACAGACGACTCCAAGGCTCAACCATCATCACTCTTTCTTGACTGACGTGCCAAAATTACAACTTCAATTTATTGGCAAATACACCCGCCTATAGAACGGAGGACTAAGTTCTCTCCGCGGTCGGAAGTGCTGTTCCTCGCGATACTCCTGGTTGCACTCGGGAAGCCGTCGGAAAAGCAACCGCGGCCGTGTAAGTCGCTCGGCCCGGCAGCTCTATCAAAAACTCGCGGCCCGTACCTATCAGCCGAGCATGTCTTCGGGGCTGTCAGGCTCCAGGACCCCCGACAAGCAGAGACCGTAGATTGCTGCGTTGTATCCATCCAGTCGGAAGCTAGGATCGGATGGTGCACCTTGGTAAATACCACTGGAGAACTTGACACCAACGCAGTAGGTGTAATTAGCCGCAGATGGTGTGGTGTTGGTTGGCCACCGCTGCTGCAAGGTCGGCTGTTGGTCACAGAAGCACGGCGGCTATTGAGACGTGGGCTGTTGGGCCGAAACTTGCAGCCGCACTATAAACATGTAGGTACCTATGTATGTATGTACAGGTACCATTGTGTGTTTGGTGGTGTACGATAAACTCGGTGTCATCTACAGGCACTTCCTCGACGGTTCATAGCAGCGGCTGATGAGGGTCCTGCATGCGGACGATGATACCGGAGCAAGGAGCCAGACACCGTGCTTCCACACCGCGGAAGCGGCCGAAGACCGAGATTTGGCCGCCGTGCTCGCGGTCTTTAGCAACTTGGGAACGAGATTGGTCTGGGCCAATGCATGCCGATATGGAAGGGATTGTCTGGGCCGCAAGCAGATGCAGATGGTGTCTAGAAGATGGGCGGTGGCGTAACCCGGGTCATAGCCTCAAGGCGCGGGAGACCAGCACCCAGTCTGGAACTTTGGAGGTGACTATTAGGCCGCCCCAAATAGCACAGTCCCTTCTTCAGCTTGGCCACCATCTCGGAGGCAATGGACGACGCCCTATAGCAATATATCATGCAGAACCACACATGGAAACTGTAGGTTAACTGCCTACCAATACTGTAGAAGCCGAGGTTCCGTCTCCTCATTAAAAAAGCCGATGGATATGTCTTGGTTGGAGGGAGGGTTTTTCTAGGTTCCTCTCCTGATAACCGCACGTCGAGATGAGGCTGGGGTTTTTGGTGTCTACATTCGCACGTCTAGAGTCTAGACGCAGTAACTTGGCCGTCTTACAGTTAATGTGTGTAAGCCGTCGAATAGAGTCTGGAGAAGACGGGAGCAAGTCGGCTCCCCCGGGGGGGTTAGGGTTGGAAGCGCGAGAGCATTGGAGGCTCTCACTAAACAGGCAACTCCTAGTTCGAGGACGGACATGACTCGCCTGGGAATTGATCATTCGAAACAAGAAGTCGGAATCAACTTATCCAAGGTCCGGCTGGACAATGTAAGACACGAAATGTCAAAGTCAGGGGTTGGGGCAATGGGTGAATAGGTGAATATTATGTATTCCGTACACAGCAGTTGATGAGTTCGGTCCGAGTTCGCGCAAGTTCATCACAAGCGAGCGAGAGAACGCCTCAAAAACGCCCAAGGACCCACCGAGTCGCACACGTGGAGTCCCTTTTCGCCCTCGTCATCCGTAGGTGGGTCCGACAGCGCGTCACGGCCAATCAAACATCACAATTGTCCCCCCCGCCGCCAAAATTCTGTGTGCGCAATTGGAAGCTCCCCCGCTCGATAACCAGCCCCGCTCAGCGAGAGACCAAGACTGGCTTGCACGACGCACCCGCCTTCCGGAAATCGGCTTTTTCACCAATTCTCTCCCATCGCAACCGCGAGACCGGACCTCCCACCGAGCGAACTGCCGCGACCCAACACCAGCCTTATCTGACACCGACCCGTACCGTCTCGGGAGCCGGGAACCCACTCGGCGTTCGCGTACACCGTCGTTCCTCTCCCCGCCCAATCCACGGGGGGTGCCGGTCCGGCGGCCATGGAGAGCCCGGAGTTTGGGGCTGGCATGCGGAGTCAGGGTCTCAATGGCAGCGGCCCAACCAAGCGCAAACGGAGCACTATAGACAGCAGCCCGACCAGCCTCATCGACCACGACCACGACCATGACCACGACTTGGACCTCGACCTCGACGACAGGGCAGACGCCTCTCCAGACACCAAGAGCCGCCGCCTGCCCGGCGTGAAGCGTGCGTGCAATGAGTGCCGCCAGCAAAAGGTAGAGTACTCCATTCACATCTTGAGTCATCCCCCCTCTCTTCCCCTCCGCGTCCACCTCGGTGTACCGGCACCGGACCCGAACCCCGTCCTGTCTCCCCTTTGGCCCCCGGTCTCCGGTCTCCGGTCTCCGGAGAACCGTTTGTTGTTCTCCGCCCTATCTTGTTGTTGTACGAGGCTAACCTGCGTCGTTTGTCGCACCCCTCTAGTTACGCTGCGATGTCGTCCAGGACCCCTTCCAGAGCTGCTCGCGGTGCAATCGGCTCAAGCTCGACTGCAAGATCGAGTCCAACTTCAAGCGCGTCGGCAAGCGTTCCAAGCACGCCGAGATGGAGAAGGAAATCGAGAGACTGCGCCGTGCTGTCCAGGTGGCCAAAACCCAAGGCTTCGCCCCGGACGAGGACGACGAGGCGATCCATTCTGCGGTACATTCCGCCATGCAGTCGCAGCTCCAGTCACCCGTTGTCGCGAGCCACTACACCCATACCCGCAACCCCTCCCTAATGGGGTCTGATGAGGCCGTATCGTCACTGTTGCACCTCAAGCGCGGCGGCTCCTACGCCATGCCCCGCATTGCGCGCGAACTGGACGACTTCAGGCTTACCGAAGACGCCGAGAGCCAGCTCTTCAACCAATTCTTCAACTGCTATCACCCATTCCTGCCCTGTCTCAACTCTGCCCAGACGCCGGACCAATACTATCAACAACATCCCCTCCTCTACTGGGCTATCGTAGCCGTCGCCAGCAGGCGCTTTGGGTCCGACACCAACATCCTTACCAAGCTCTCGGGTCCGTTGACAAGACTGCTCTGGACCACCGTCGGCGACGTCCCTCAGAGCTACTTCGTCGTCAAGGCACTCTGTCTGCTCTGCACCTGGCCCCTCCCGACGAGCACGACATCAGCCGACCCTACGCATATTCTCTGCGGGGTCATGATGAAGACAGCCACGGGCCTTGGCTTACACCGGCCGAACCACATCAATGACTTCTCGCGGGTCGCCGTGGAGTTGAACAAGGAGGGGCTGCACGACCGCATCAAGACGTGGGCGGTATGTAATATTGTCGCCCAGACCATCGGAACCGGCTACGGCCAACCCGCTTCGACCTTGTACGACTGGACGCTGGCCATCCGCCCCGGTGTCGAAGGTCCATACTCGCTTGGGCCGGAGCTGGAGGCCCGGCTGCTCATTGAGCGGTTCTGCGACAAGGTGTCCAAAGAGATGTATAGCAACGCGAGTGACCCTAGGGGCGTTGCCGGCGACGAACACCGAGCGATGCTGATGCGGGTGTACCGCCGCGAATTCAACGAGCTCCAGGCTTCGATCGTGGCACAGAACTTGTCACCAGTCGTGTATATTCACCTAAAGGCAGCCTGCCTCCATCTGCGGCTTGCCGGTTTCTTCGACTCGAGCCGCACACCGGGGTACCTCGAAGATTTGATGGCCCTCTGGCGTGCCACCACCGGCTTTCTCGACTACATTCTGGACGGGCCAGAGACCTGCCTTGAGCCATACCAATTTCAATTACGAGACCAGTATCTCTTGAAATACGCCACAAATTACATCCAACAGATACTGGTCGCCGCGGCGTTTGCGCTACTCAAGCTCATGCGGTCCTTCTTCGTCAAACAGGTCGACTTTGAGCGCGGACGGACGCTCTTCCACAGGACCATCCAGGCCATCAGAACCGCCAGCGTGGTACAAAATGACCTGAACTGGAGGCTGGCAGAGTTGATGGTGCAGATCTGGAACGGTGCTAGGATTGAAGGAAGTTCACCGTCGTTTCAGGGCGACGACCCCGAGATTGACGACAGTCTGGAGCTCAAGGTCCGGTGTCGACACAGCATGAGTCTTGTCTTCGACTCGATCTGGCACTGGAGAGAAGAGTACCAAGACAGAGGTCGAGGAACACTCGATGGTGAGTCCTCCCTAACCCCCTTTTTCCCGCCTTGCATTTAGACCCCTCGTCTTTACCTGTTCCTCCTTGGATGGACCCGTGCAGGCTAAGATACTTCTTGGTAGCTCTGAAGCAACCTACAAATCCCGATTCGGCTAATGAGTCTTCAGCCTCCTCAACTCATTTGGACAGCACCCTCGCCCCGCCATCCCACAGTCTTCCTGCCAATCTCGGTCTGGCGGCGTCTAACGGTGCTTTGACGCCGAGTGGAGGCTCGGCGATGGGGGGGGGAGGAGGAGGCACGCAAGGCTCGCTCATGGGACTCAACAACAACTTTGACAGCAACTACGATTACTGGGACCCTCAGCACTGGATGTTGGACGGACTGATCGACTTCAACTACAACACATTTGTCCCAATCGAGGGTGTCTAGGATGCTTTTGATGCGAACCCAACGGCGAATCTTGGTTCGGGTCGGGGCCGCCTTTCCAGCAGTGCACAACGCGGCAGCAGCGCACACTGATGGGCAGTATAGTATATGTTTTCACTTTCTGATGATGAAATACCCCTTTTTTTTTGTTATGGCGCACATTGTTACTTGGGTTCATCAGGTTATAGTTTTAGGTGGTCTGGTTCGGTTACGGCGGAAAACAAAAAAAGGGGTCGAGGTTGGTTTTTCCGATGTGTGCGGTGATGTCTATCTAATCATAGGCAATTGCAGATAGCGGGAAATCAGGACATGTTTCCACGGGCAACCTGTGTTTCCGTCATGAGTACAGTACAAGCCGTCGACCGGCCCGCGGTATGTTGGTTCAGATGAGCCGAGCCTCACGCGAGAGAGAAATGCTAAAATAAGCTCCCCCGCATCGGCCGGCTTGTTTCATGATGTTTGTTTCTTCTTCAGTCGAGAAATGGTCACGCACCCAGTGTGGTGGAGGAGGCTCAGAATGTTTCAACCCGTCTGGCCGTGGTGGTGTTGTTGCCAAGAGCCAGGAACCAACGACAACAACCAACCCCCAGGTCTCACTCAGATGCGCACATGCATGTGGCAGCGGAAGAAGCCTTTCGCGTTGGTCTCGTGATTGCTGCTGCTATTCTTGTCAGAATCCCAAAGCGCTCGAAGTCACGAGTGTCTGCTTCCTCTTACCCAACCCCGGGTTTCTTTGGTGGGGGTTGTTGTTGGTGACGACGGGCCGAAAGAGACGAGCGGCACAAACCCAGCTCGAGTTAGGCCTAGTCTAACAACACGGCCCCAACCGTTTTCTTAGCTGTACTCTGTATTGACGCGAGGTTCGTCCCAACTCCCAACAGCTGCGATATTCTGAAACACCAGCTGAGCTTGTTAGTCCCTTCAACAGCCACCTTTTCTTCTCCCCCGTCGATAAGTGGCGGGGTACGGTACGGATCGCTCTGCCGCACAACCACATTTTCGTCCCTTGCTTGACCGACGGTGCACCCCGCGTTGGCACGGATACTGACCCGAATGTCGGGGGCAAGAATTGAAGACCCCCCCAATACTTTTTTTTAGATGTTGTTATTCTTCAAAAAAGAGTTTGTTTCACCTCGGGTCACACACACCCGGCCGGGCATGCTGCCGGGCCGTGGCGGGTGTGTTACGGACCTACAAGTCGGGAGCGGTTGTGGCGCCCGTCGCCGTCGTTTCGGTGCTAAGTCGGTCTGATCCCCCCGCCCGGGGTTAATCACCTCGAGTCACCGCCCCTCATCCTCGGCATCACGGCATTCTCTTTGACACCGGACCAAGGTTTTCCGTGCCACAATTTCTTTCACTCTTTTCTTCATCCTTTTTCTTTTTTTTGGTTCCCCTCCCCTCCCATGCCACGTAATGCCCCCTCCCCGCCGCCTTCACTTTCCGTTTGAACTCTCCGAATTCCTGCTCTGAGCCCCGGCGCCGTTGGGGGCCGGAATGCGTCAAAGCCTCTCTGTAGCCGAATTCCGTTCTTCTCGGGGTTAATGGTTCAAGCTGCTTAGATTTGCGTGGCCATGCGGCGTGTCTGTGCGGCGCGGCCACCGACCGGCACAGCAACAAGGCTGCACCGGTGCTTCCGGGATGGTTGCTCTGCTGCTCTCCTACTGGCGGTTTTTGGGGAAGCGGTGGACATGGGATGACGAAACGGGTGAGAGCCATCTACAGGCCGGATTTGGGTGGTGGTGTTTTGTTTTTCCGACATGGCAACGTTCCATGACGATGGATGGCCCTTGGGTCGTTGCCCTTGGTTTGTCTACCTGTAGATTTCTAATCAGCGGTGGTGTTTTCTACCCATCTTGACAACCTGAAAATGGTCTCGTTTCTTATCTCCTTCCTGATATTCTCTTCCTGTCCGCATTCGCCTTCTTCGCTGCTCCCCCTTCACCCCTGCCTCACTTACACAACCCCAGTTGCCAAGATCGGCCAGAGGAGAGGCTTTGAGCACCACGCCCTTCGCCTCCGTTTCCAACTGTTTGGTTTTTCCAAACACCAATGCTCTTGCGCATCGCAAGGTGACGGAACATTTTGACGCCCTGTTTTTACGTGGCTGTGCCCTTGTCTTATCCCCATGTCTTTTTTGTCTATGAGTCGACGGCGGAGTTGTCGCGAGGCTATGGCGACCCGGCCGCATCCAAAGCGGCCGGGCCAAGTGCACCACGGCCCCTCCCAGGCCGGTCTTTTTATTTTATTTTTGCAATATGAATCCAGTCACTCGGGACAGAGCACGCGAGTTTTGATTCATGTGAGGCGCTGCCAAAAGAACAAGGCATTTTTGCTGTGGCTGTTGCGGCCTTTGGCGGTGGCCGCATCGTGGCTGGTCTCAACTGTGTCTGTCCGGCCGGGCCCCATTCTCTTTGTCACTTACACACGACGTGGATTTTGAGTCACTCCCGATTTTTCGAGGCTAAACTCAAACACACACAAGACTTGGGCCTGGCAAGACTGCATGTGCTGCCTGGAACAAGGCCCACCTACCTGTCTGGGCGACCATTATCTCCGTCATGATCAACATTTGTCACGCTGGGAGGGAGAGAGAGAGAGAGAGCATAAACCCCGAAAGAAGTTGCCATTAAACACGCGATGGGGTGTGTGTGATGTGGGGATGGATGGATGGATGCAGATGCGTTTTTTCCAGCATCCACCCCCCACAAAATCTCTCTCTTCTCTCGCCAGTCACGAATCGCCACACTATCCCATTCCTATGAACCCTCTACATACACTTCGCTGGCAAGTCCCGCTTCGGCGTACTGGTACTCACCGTTTCCTCTCCCCCCCGGAGGGGCAAGGTCAGCCACCCCGGCCGGCCGCCCTCCCCGTCCCAGCCGCCGCAACAAATCACGGGAAGTCAACCAGTAAACCCTCAAGGTTCACACACCACCCCCCCTTTACCCTGCAGTAAGTAACCTTGTTGCAGATTACAGCGCCTGGACCCGGACTTGGACGTGAACTTGGGCGCGGCGCGTTTGCTGGAGCATGGAAAACGAGATGAACGCGTCTATTCTGTAGGTACTGTACCTACATATGTGTGCATCTATGATCAATGCTCTTCCCATGACAATGCTCCCCTCCCCCCCCCCCTTTACTACACCCCTTCCCTCTCTGTCCCTTGGTTCCTGGTTAGTGATTAGCGCCCCACAGGTAACGGGATTTATGTTATGTACTACTACCCTGCTTTGCTTGCTTCCAGGGGCGCGCGGCCGGGCCGGGTAATGTGACCAGAAACTGTGCTGAACTATGTAAAAAAGACTGAGACTTGAGACTGGGGACTTGGACTTTTGGGCCGGCCGTCGGTGTATGTACGTACGGCACGACTGCGACAAGTTTCAACATGCCATGTCATGTGTGGATGCAGTATGTATGTCATGGACAACACTTCTTCCAGCAGGGCAGGGGTTGATGATGATGTGGATGTGGAGGTGGAGAGAGTGGCAGGACCGTGGATCTGCTGTTCGTTCGTTCTTTGCGGGCGGCAAGGCAAGGCAAAGTCAAGACCCGCCGCCAGATATGGATAGGGCTAGCTCGAACGGCGGGATCGACGTGATGGGTGGGCGGGTGATGATTGGAGGTGGTTGAACGATGCAAGATGGTGACC
>MU856846.1:155103-166339 GCA_033296705.1 Chaetomidium leptoderma | reverse complement strand
GGGTGGGGTGTGTGTCGTGCGGTGATTTTCGAACCGTTGAGGGGGATGGGATGGCAAATTGCCTTGGCCGAGTTTCTGTTTCTGGAAGGGGGGGATTTCTCGGCGCTCGCTGCCGCTTAGTGTATTACATTGCTGGACAATACCCTTACATGGCCGTACGGAAAGAAGGGAAAAGCGGCTTCTTTCGTGGTGGAGGAGGATAAGAAACAGGCGAGAAAGTAGCTGCCGGCATTACAACGCGCGGCCGAGGCGGCAAGGGAGAGGCACAAGCTTGTCTCCGGGAGAGAAAGACGGAGGGAGAGAGAAACGTTACGACGGCGGCGGTTCGTTCAAGGAGCCCGGGTTCTGTTGTTGTTGCGTGTTCACCTGCCTTAAATGGGCCACCCACAATATCGGCAACAGCTTCGATCCCGGATTTCGACGCCGAATAGGCCCGAGAATGTCGAGTAAACGCCGGAACCGGAGATGGCCCTGGACTAGAACAGAGAATGGGTGGGTTGAACGAGCACGTCTGAGCATGGCAAAGCTGAGATGTTTCCAAGTGTATATGCATACTGGCTATGCCAACCTCAGTGAAGCACAGCACAGTGGGCTTTCTCGTTTTCGCCGTCAGAGTCTCGTCATCAAGACATGGTGGCATGATCTGGGGTTACGGAACTCTCCAGAAAACAAGACACAGAGTAAGGTCGTGCCGCCGGCCGAAGGGGTTATGCTGTCAAGGCCTTCCCCTCGCCACAATCTCGTCTATATTCTCGGTTCCCTCGGTCCCATAAGCCTCGTTCTCGGCGCCGCATTGTGGACGATGTGTTTGGGCCCGTTCATGAGACAATTGCCACCGGCCCAGCGAGCCAACATCCCGAACGCTACCCACCGACGTGATTCACCGGAACACACAAGAGACGAGTGTCAGCGCCCGCTCTTGGAGTCTGCTCTAAAATCAGCAATCCTAGGAAAATGGACGTGTATATATGTACAGACAACAGGGAACTGGACGCAGAGTTGTTTTGTGCTGAGTGGGTGAACTCGCGAGTTCTGGCATGGAGGAGCACAATAAAAACCAGCAGATGGCATAAATCAGCAGAGTCCGCACACAAGAATTTCACAGATTTTCCCCAGAAAATTTGTTTTTCGACACGCAAAGATGCGCGACGTTGGCGGGTTGAAGATGGCGGAAAAAAGGGGGCAATAGGTCCGGGTTGGGGTTCGGGTTGGGGTTTAGTATGAGAGCCTGGCGTGTTGTGGGCACTTACACGGCAAAGGACGCAAATGGGCTGGAGCTCAGGATGGGGACGACCAGAAACCCCGAACGGGCTTGATCGAGCGGACAGGGGTCGCGGGTTGGCAAGGGTTAGGGTTGGGCAGCGGAGACTTGTTGCTTCATTGTAGGGGTACGGAAATCAGCGGGCAAAAAGCGCCTGCGCTTAAAGTCACTTTCCCGGCGTGCGACTTGGAGTGAAAACTGGGGGCCTACGGTTATTGTCCAATTAGCTGCCCAATTCTACGAAGAGTAAGTGGGGAATTGTTTTCTTGGCCAATCAAAGCTCGCCAAACTGGCCTACACTTGACACATAGGTCAGTGGATCGGGCTAGCAGTGATGCAACCCGACTCCAGCAACCAGGATCAGGGGCTGTGCGCATTTTCCCCTGGACAAAGTAGGTACCCAACATAACGTTACAGATTACACACTTTCCTTCGCATCTCGGGTGGGTTGAGGACATCAGTGGTCTCGGTGACGGACCACTGAGATTTCGACATGATTCACTCGTCTTCTGCCAGATGCTGCCCGGATCTTGTGCTGTGGAGTGTGGACACCCAGGCAGGGAAACGCGTCCTCACAAGACGGCCCAGCGTGCCATCACGAACTCCATCCAGACTTATCGAGCGAACTCTGACTGTTACCAGATGACACCGGCGAGCAGACGAGAAGGAGGCTGAGGACAATCCCGGGTCATGAATGACACGAATAAGGAAGCTCCCAATCCTCTGTTTTAACCGGCAAATTGTTTTGCGCGAACCATCATCTTCGGTGAGGCTGCATGGCGCGGGCCGTGGATGGAATACGACAGCTTGAACCGTCTGTCGCACAAACGCAGACGGGAGCGCGGCGTTTGATGATGGCATGTTGCAGAAGCTTAAGCTATGATGCAACAGGCACGGCTGTGGCTAGGTAGTTACTGTTACACAGCCGCCGTAGGGCAAAACATGGATGGCCCTGACGAAGCCTCAGCTCAGGGGGGGGGAAGAGGGGAGGGGGTGAGATACATACGGGCCGCTGGCCGGCTTCTCAACACCCACACAACCCCCAAATCTGCGCCGCCCGCCCGCCTCTGCTGGGTATCTCCATGACCAGATGCGTATCTGTTGTGTCTGTCACGAAGGCCAAAACGGATACCCAGAGGATGACCAGCCACGCACCCTAGTGATCCACTGGTGGATCGCGATAGTTAGCCACGGAAAGGGTGCCGCGGCGGGGCAACGGCGCAGGGTAGGGCTAGACCCACGAAAATTGCGCGACGGAAGCCGGGGGCTAGCTTCCCCGGTGTATCCATCCAATAATTATCCGTATCGATCGGAGGGGCCAGCCCTGACCAGGGAACGGCCCGGGTTGCGCCCGCATTTTGAAATGAAGGCAGTGTGAGTGAAGCAAAGCATGTGCAAAGAAACTCAAAAGTAATGGAATACCCTCGCCGGAACGATTCGATGACATTATGTGTGAGACCATGTCTGAAACGATGCGTGCCCAGAACAAGGCGTCGTCTCGTGGCACGGCGTGATCGGGAGACGCGGTCCTCGCTGTTGATGGCCGACGGTTTTCGGAGGTGGTAGCGGAGGCAAAATGGTGGCGGTTCCGCCCAGCTGGGACTTGACGGCGGCTGCGCGGTGATACTCTGCAGAGTGAAGGCAGACTTTTGGAACACTTTCGAGGCCCGGGGACATCGGCGACGGGGGGGAGGACGCCGAAGAGGCACCCTGTCGTGGCAGTCGGAAGCTCGGATTGGGAGGCCGGTATGGAGACAAATCTGGTTGCGGATATGCGCACTCCTGCAATCGATGCAATCGAAAATGCTACATACGGAGCTCCCCGGCGCACAGAGAGTGGCCGGTCCCACAAATGCCCCTTGTGGCTTGGGCATCGGCATTGCCAAGCCGGCTTGTGGGGGAGTGTTGGGAAGTTGAGAAAGCGGATCCTTCCCCTTGCCCAAAAAGCTCCAGCCGACTCCAGCACCTGGCGTGAAGAAACGGCCGCCTTGTCAGAGCTTCGGCATTCCCAAGGCGCAGCACTGTCGCTAGCCGACGTCCATGTATTCTCCATCTCGGTGGTGCTGCTACATCATGGTCGCCTTGGACGGCTGCTCTGGGCGGCGGGAGAGGGGAGGTGTTCGAACGATGGACACATCCAAGGCAGGGCAATGCCTGTCAGGGTCAACGGGCGGTGATTGGCGGAATGGCGAGATGCTTCGGGGTCCATTCCGTGAGCCCTGGCGCACTTCGCTACCCTGACTCGAGCCTGAGTAAGGAGTGGACGCTAGCGTCGTGAAAGTCGCATCGTGGCATGGGGGTTCGGCCAAAAAGAAAAAGACGACGGTCAGGGCCAGACGCGGTGGTTTACGGATACCTCACCACTGATACCTACCCACACAGCGCGTTTCTCGGGGCTGTTGGTTGTGTTGCCGACAGTGTGTTGGTTGTTGAGCGGCATGATGGCCCGTCTTCGTGCCCAATCGCCGCGCGCAATAAGCGCGCCCGTGGTAGCCGTGGTGGCCGTCGTGGTCGTGGTGTGCGGAAACACTCTGTGATTGCCAAAGGGATGAGGGGCCGCCGGGCTCGATCTGCACATGATGGCACGCCAACTCATCAGCGCCCTTTTTTTCCCTCACTTTTCCTCCCACTGACCGCTCGTCACCACGGCACCACCAAGGTTCCGGCCCAATTGGGGATAGCGTATCAGTCCCGACAGAATGGTAACAGATACGATTGGGTCTCTGCCCCTTGTCCCCGCCTCGAACCACCAATCACGCCTCGGAAACCGACGACCCCAAGCACCCCAAGCGCGCACCACTGTGTCGCCCTTTTCACTGCCCCCAAAGAGGCCCGCTGTGCCGCACTCGGCGGACACGTTTCGAAACACCGAGGCGGTTTTTAGAGACTTTTCGCGGTGAGAACACGCGGGGAAGCTGTCGTGGTTGGTATACTATGGAGGACTTGTCGCAGTGTC
Organism: Chaetomidium leptoderma; assembly: GCA_033296705.1. Classification (NCBI taxonomy): domain Eukaryota; kingdom Fungi; phylum Ascomycota; class Sordariomycetes; order Sordariales; family Chaetomiaceae; genus Chaetomidium; species Chaetomidium leptoderma. The sequence goes on along the minus strand of MU856846.1, from coordinate 162,122 downwards.
AGCTCACCAAGGTACTGGAGATGCCGAGGAGGGCGATCAACTGCCCGACGAGAATTGATTGGAGGCTTGGTGGAGGGAGGCTTCTCCGCCTGCGCGACATTTCCCGCCTGCAGATATTAGGTACGTAGCCTGAGGGCAATAATGGTGCCAGGTATCTGCTGCAGGTTGCAGAGCCTGCATAGAGTTAGTTAGGTGTAGGTGTACCGTCGCAATGCAATGTGAGCCAAGGGAACCCTTTACCGCATGACAAACCGTGTTGGTCGAACGATGGACAACTCGCACCACCACGAAGATCGACGTCTTTGGCAAGGTTTCCCCGTCGAGCCCGTCTCGAACCGCGCTGCGAAGTCGCATCGCCCCTCCGGGACCCCGGGCGTTTGTTTAGACGAGATGCATCGGACGATAGCCATAACCGATTTGGGCCGTCCCGTCGTGAAGTTACGTCGTTTCCAAGTTTTGAGTTCCAAGACGAGTTCTGGAGTCATCCCGGCAGGCGCGGCGTGCTTTGGGTCCTGGGGTCCCCACTTATTGGCATCTCCGGGCACTGCGGGCAGGTGCCACAGCAGGCAGCACAGCCTCGAATTTTTCCCTTTTGTGCTCCAGCGCGGGCACAGCTGTTTCAACCGAAGTGCGCAAGAAATTTCCGGCTGCAGCAGACCTTCTCAGCCCATCCATCCGCCTGGCCTGCTTTTCGGGCCGCTGCACCCATGAACCAAGATCCGAAGCGGAGCGACTGCGAATGTGCGCATCCTGGCTCGGTCCCTGGCCAAAAAGACATGGAGACATTTGGAGAATGCCCCAGATTCCGCAGCAGCCCAGCCCAGCTCTGTTCAAATTTAGCAGTGACCGATGGCCGATCCTAACCACCCCAGCAATTCGCAAACTTCGCCCCCCCATCCCCGTTGCGGAGGAGGGGCAAGCAAAAGTGGTGGTGATGTTTCATCAACATTTTATTTCCCATGGCGCAAATTTTACCTCCATAGAGTAAGCCGGCGGATTACACGCATGCCGGCGAACCCATGTCCGCAAACGGCCAGCAGCAATGCGCGATCGACATATGCCGGGGCGGGACGTCGTCGGGGGGCGTCTATCAGGACCTCCAAGTCGAACCAACTGGTTCATCCCAACCAACAAGAATGAAAGCAACGGCGGCTATCTCACAGCCCAGGGAGCTCCCGCACGGTGGCGCGAACGATGCCCCCCCTCTCTGCTTGCCGTGGGCCGTGGGCGTGGGGTCGGTCGCCCTTTGGTGTGTGGTTTGTCACCGTACGGATTGCATACATCCCGATACGGTACCGGTCCTGCGCAGATTACGGCGGGAACCCCGGTAAAGATGGACGGGAGACACGAAATTGTTCCCGCGGCGCCACCTTCACATTTCATAGGGCTCTGCGTCTTTTCCCCGGTGACAGGCCCTTATCCCTGTCCGAGAGGGCTCATCAGTGCAGCCCAGGTATTCGATGCCGAAATGTTGCCCATCGGGGCAAGTACATACAGCATCCACCGCCCGCATTAATCTATTCAGGAGTGGAGGACGAAGAAGATCTGATGGTCTGGTCCCCGTTCTGCCTGGGAGGGACCGCCACCAGCATGTCCAGCTCTGGGCTTCTTTTAGCCATTTCGCCATGTCTTAACTAGCGTGCGAGTGGGGACGAGCGAGGGACGTGCCGGCGACCGTTGTCGTGATCGGGGACCGGTGGTGGCCTTGGCAACAGAACGCCTCGCACAGCGGCATCCACCCACACTGCCCAACTGACCCCCAGACAAGGAGAGGTCATGACCGTCCATGCCACTTGGGACGAGAGAGCTAGGGCGCGTCAACGGGTCGCAGCTGGCACAAGCCTCGTCAAAGAAGGCTGTCCAGAAGCTATCCAATCTGTCAGGGGTCCATCCGTCCCAGAGGGGCAGGTTCCAACTAACTAATCCCCTGGCGTCGTCACGGCATCGGCACCGTATCGTTGACTGCGTGCACAGTTTTTGAACGGTCGGCGCCTAACACGCCAGTTGCGTCCAGTGACGGCCGCGAAGTACCGGGGTACGGAGGGCGTGTGCATGAGGTCGAGGTACATGTACATTCATCCCACTCCCCCCCCGACAAGGGTAGTGCGACACCGTTACCGGTTTTGACTAGGGTCGAGCGAAGGGGACTGAGGACTTGACCTTCCCTGCGTGTTCCCGTTCACATGGGTATTTTTTTCTGCCCAGCCAGTGTTTTCTGGAACAAGGGCTTGGAAAGCATACATCAACCTCCCACCACCTCCCCTACATTCATCCACCTTATCTTCCGCCCCATCTCCACCTCGGACAGCTCCTCCTCCTCCTTCTCACTAATATAGATGGTTCCCTGACCTCGCCCGTCAGATCAGCCTCCTCTGTCTCAAACATTCCCCAGTTCCTTCTACGCCGCACCCTGCCCCACTACCGGGCCGCACTCGGACTGTCAGCCGAGTTTTATATGGTCAGACACCCTTCCTTTTTGCCTTCATAGGATTGTCAAGTCGAGGAGCAAAGTAGAAAAGGAGCAGAAAGCCATTCTCTACAACAAAACAACGCCTCACCGTCGGGGCCGCGTCTTGGGATTCTGTTCTTCAACAAACTTGACCTCCGCTATCGAGCCCTGAAGAGTGGCACGAGACTAAACATGGATACAGACAGCAGGCAGGACGAGGTCGAATCGCCTATGATCGAGGATTTTCTGGACTGCGATCAGTTGGGCACAGACTCGGACGGCGACAGCTCCAACTCCAGTAGCGCCTCTCCTCGGAGGTCACTCAAACGCCTACACATCCACGTCGACATGTCGAGCACCCAGTATCTCACGCCCAGGGCGCATCATTCCGAGCCAGCTCACATCGACGGCCTGCCAATCTGCTCCAGCGGCCCGCAAACAGGGGTTTACTCTTCAGTGGACCTTGACTCGTACAGCGCAGTAGGTTGCCGCCCTGCTCATTTTTTTCCTTCAAGTTCTACCGCCGCTCACCACTGTTGTTGTTACAGGTGTCTGGCGTCTCGTCCTTCAACTACCCAGCCGCTGCCGACCCAAGCCTTCTAACGCCCGCGTCCAGCGCGGGCAGTCCGCCTCTACAGAACAAGCAGGCGGCGAAGCCCATGCGGAATTACCACCATTCCCAAACGCCAGCTCTCGGCTCGCAAGCACCAACCCCGCCCGACACGTCCAAAATGTACTACAATGGCTACGACGTTAGCTCCAACAGCCAAAGCCCCTCTCCCATGACGGTAAACCCGGTAGCAACCGAAGCCGGGGCTTTCCACATGTCGCCTTACATGGCACACTCTCCGCCCATCAGCCACCATCCTTCCTCGCCCAAGGCCGACATTCCGCCCCCGATCGATCCCTATCTTGGCCATTTTACCGTTTCAGGTGGCAACGACGGCGAGGTAACGCACCACTCGCTGCAGGAATACCATCCGTATGGATCATATCTTCACCAGCAGCACGTCCCGGTCGGAACGCCGCACATGCACCACCGCATGCCCTCAAACGGAGCCGCTCCGGTTCTATCTCAGCCCCATCCCTCACAATTTAGGCCGCACCCGACTCCCCAAGTCGGCGCCATCGAGGACCTGCGAGACCCCGCTCTGCTCCTCGGACCCTACCCGCCCCACGGAGCTCTCAGTCCCGGCAGGAGAGCGCCGCCGCGAAAGAAGCCCTCACAACTGAGGAAGCAGTCTCGCACACCCAAGGTGACTCCGCACATGAGGTCGGACTGCAACAGCCAGTTCAGGCCCGACGACGACGGGGCGGAACTCACGCTGAGAGACGATGCGCCCGAGGACGACAAGTACCTTTTCCAGCTCCGGAAAGAGTTCATATCGGAAAAGGGCAAGGGGATGTGGGAGGAGATCAAGGCCAAGTACTCGGAAAAGCACCAGGGCAACTGGGAGAAGGCCGCCCTCCAGATGAAGATCTCGCGTGCGGTGGCTAGGTATGGCGAGTGGCCAGAGAGAGAGGTAAGCATCCCACACCACCCCCCCGCTGCTTGCTGGTTTGGTCGAGGTCGGGGATGCTGACGAACAACGCCCACAGGTCGACAGGCTCAAAGAAGCATTCGACCATTTCGAGGAAATGCGATACCAGTTCATCATCTCCCGGATAAAGGAAAACGGCGGCTGCCGGGTGTGGGACTGGAAGAAACAACACGTCATTGCGATGCTTGTCAAGCTAGGATTGGAAGAGCCGCAGTTGAACGAGAAGACGAACACACGGCGACGCAGGCAGCAAAAGGCGGCAAGGAGGATGGCCAGTCCCCAGAACGGCAGCCACCCCGTCATGGGCGGCGACTGGCCAAACGGGCTCGGTCTGCACCACGCGGCCTACCACGGCCACGCCCACGCACACCATGTCGCTGCCGGAGCAGCGGCGCGCCAGGGCCAGGGATACGATAACATGATGGCTGACGATTTCGCGCCGCCCATCCTTACCCCCAAGCAAGAGGAAGATCTCATCAACCAGGTCTTTAGCGAGGTCAAGCAGGAGCGCAGTCCCAGCCCTGACGACGACATGGAGGGGCTCTCGTACGGTGGCAACAACAACAACAACAACAACAACAACAACAACAACAATAACAACAACGATAGCGGTGCCGGCTCAAGACGTCCTTCGACAGCTGCGTCGCGCGATCTCAACCACCCCGGCAGCGCCCGTGTGGCACGACAAGCATGCGATCAAATGATGCCCGAGAACCCGTACGGCACACAATGACAAGACAATGAAGAATCACGGCGCAGCAGCAGCGGAGGAAGAAATGGGAAACAAGAATGACGGCGTATAATCAGGGCAACCTGGCATCTTTGGGTTTGGGGTTTTGGGGTTTGGGTCTTGGGAGGGCGGTAATGGTTGTACTTTTACCAGCATTTGTCATTGTCTCATTTTCCTTTTTTTCCTTTTATTCTTCTTCTTCTCGGTTTACGTTACCCCCTTTTTTCCATTTTCCATATTATACCACAACAACTGAAGAGAATGGCATCTTGCTCACGCAAACCCTCACTTCCTCGGTTCCACACATGCAACCCGTCCTTTCTGTTCCTGCCTTGCTCATTTCGGATTGGTTTCTTTGTTCGGGTTCTTTCCGCATCATTTGGTGGATTCGATTTATTACGGCGAAGTGCGGTGGCGGGGCAGCGCCGCAGCGGGCGTTTCGGACTGGGGAGTAGGTAGCTCACCATTTGACATCTGGCACAGTAACCTCGTAGGATCAAGCTCACAAATCTCATTTTGGCTGGTGCGGCAAAGCCAAGGCTGCGTTTCTTCTTTTGTTCTTTATTCTTCTCCTTTTTCTCTATGCATCAGAAGGCAATACATACCCTTGGCTACCGAATCCAGGTATTGCTCGTCATTCATATATTGGAATGGTAATTCCTGATACACACTCCTCTCTCATCCCGAACCTGGCCCTGAAAATGTCACCGACGGACGGGTACCGAATCCTCCGAGATCCAAATCCTCGATCCCCGATCCCGCGTGTAACACCGCATGGCAGCACTGAGCAGCCCGCGCCGCAGGAATCGACGAATGATGCCGAATGTGGAAACCAGCTTCGGATCGCATCGTGGGCCGACAATCTTTCGTGGTACCTAGATCCCGAGTGAGAATTACCACCGGGGGCTTACTGATCCGAGTAACCCGCACCTTGCTGCCTTTGAACCTCGGTGGTGCTGTTCCATCTCTGACTGTATCTTACCACGGTGGGTGCGAGAACTTGTGAAACGACGGAGATGTTTCCCTAGTTTACGACTGCCTAGAATGGAAATATGGATTCGCACTCGGGAACGACGGGGATTTGAGTGGCCAATTGCATGGAGCAAACTTTCCAGTTTCCCTTCCCCAGGATTTTTGCTTCGAGAGTTCTAATCCTCCTACGAGGGCGAGGATGGGAAACTTGCCAAGTCATTCCATTCAGTATTCCGTTACACTAGGTACATACCTAGCTGCACGAAACAGTTTTGGATTGGTAACCCGGGAGCCTTGAGGCTCCTGTGCGACCATCCACAAGTATTTCCCACGCTAGTGTAAATATAGCAAAATCCCGATGTTCCCCGGAGGTGGAATTAGTTTGAGACATTCTCAGCGACGTGTCACCACAGCAAACCCCCCCGGTCCGGAAGAAGAAGAAAAGCACGAAACCCATGCACAACTTACACGTCCTAAATTGATCAGCAAGCCCAGGCCAGGGGGATCCTTACATACATTACATAACCGAGCACCACGTGTTAGGTCAAGTGACTTACCGCCCCATGCGGCCACTGCGTTTTCCCTGGGGGGGGGAACGGCCCGAAGGAAACAACACCACGCACATGTGGATGGACCCCACAAAATGCAAACTGCAACAGCAACGGGGCAAGCGAAGCGCGCTGTCGACCCAACCGCCCGCCCAGCCAACTCGATGCCAACGGCGCGAAAGAAGAAAGAAAAGAAATTCTTTCCGTTGGCAAAAAAAAAGCTGGAGAAATGTGACCACTCCGGCAAGAACAACAACAGATAACAGCGCAGATCGTGGGGGGCGGGATGCATGGCGACAAGCTCGCTTAGGGGCAGCTTACCCGCCCGAGTTGAGACGAACAACCCAGGGGACGAATCGCGGCTGGGGACTTGCTGGTTTGTGTGCATAACTAGGAAGTCTTCCGGTTGGTTGGTTCTGCCCTGGTTGCTGATCGATCATCCCCCCATTCGTTAATGGATGGCGAGCAAGTTGGGTTGTTGCTGTCCTGTTTGTTTATCTTTGTGGTGTTGATATTAACTAACTGACTGCCCCGTCAAGGATGACGGCATCTCCTGTCGACTCATGACCGCGTTTCGGTTTCAGCCTCCCCCTCCCTCCCCGCAGGCAACGGACGGACTGGAATGTTTTTTCATGTTTCGGCTGCTCGGGAGGCTTCTTCTGGGGCGGGCGGCTTGCTTGCGTCCGAGGGGGGGGCGTTGGACTTGGAACTCGATGTATTCTGCGAAGCTTTTACGCACGTACGAAGGACGGGTCAGAGCAAACCAGCCACCCCCCCCC
>MU856846.1:132328-154969 GCA_033296705.1 Chaetomidium leptoderma | reverse complement strand
GCGCGCAACACGGCGACTCATTTCAAATTCTCCTTTCAGCCTGCATGCCATGACTCGTCACCTGCAGCATGGCGTTGAAGAGCCTCGCTCATGCAACTCGGCATCGGGCTGTCTCTGTGGCCGATGACAGACTTTCGGTCATCTCGGGTAATCGGAGGCTTGACGGCGCCTCGAAGCCATCGTACGACGTGCATGCTTAATTAAAAACGGCAATCGCCGCTCAACGAGGGGCCGATTTTCTCAACGGCAACCACCCTTGCGAGCGGTGACAGACAGCTCGCTGCAAGGACGGATGCAGCCTGCCGGACCCCAAATCTTTGACCGCTCGACTTGCCTCGCCCACCGTGCGTTTGAGCTTCGTCGCCACTTTGTAATTTGCCGCGTCTTCTGCCGTGGACCTGCATATCAAAGTCAGGGTGTTGATGTGGTTGTCTCCTGGACCGGAATGTGGCCCCGGTTCGTTATGTCCGGCCGGCCGCTCGGCCGTACCAACCGCGGCAAACCAAGAAACAAATTTCGTGGGGTCGGCCGGCGGCGGGCCAAATCGTTGGATGTGCGCAACAATGAAGGATCTCGGTTGGCAAACACCGGTTGGCTTTGGATGTCGGCTCGAAACCGCGGGTTAAAATATAGAGATGGTATTCGAGCTGGGGACTCGCTGAGGGATGTCGCTGTGACTTGAACGCCGAACGATGGTTGAGCTGATAGATAACGGAGACAGAATCAAAACACTGTGCACAACGCCATCTCTGGCAAAAAAAAACCTAACGAGGTCAAGACGGGTGTTGTTGGCGCCCTTGCACGACGCCATCCATATGCATGCAAGAGGTGTTTGGCGGGGAGCCCCATTGGACAGACAGACTGGGGTTGGCCTTCGATGCTCAGATCTGCAGGTACCTCGAAAACACACTGGTCGAGGAAGCGCGCATTCGCAATGCCAAAAGTCAGTATTAGCTGCAAGACAAGCGCGGTGAAGCGCAGCTCCCGAGCTGGGGGAAGGAAGGCGAGAGCCTGCAGCACACAGGGTGCAGATTGCAGATTACAGATTGCAGAGTCCATTTCAGTACAGATCACAAATCGAGAATTGCTTACCCCGGACCCCCACAACGGCGCTGAAATCCCGTCATCCCGCCATCCCGCCGCCAAGCAACGGGAAAAGTGGGTTCCGTTAGAGGACAGCTTCACACGTTTCCAGGTTCCGATCTGCAACATCAGCCATTGCAGCTCGACGTTGGCTCCGAGTCGCGCACCCACTGCCGCCACCGCCCCCGATCCGGCGCTTTCCGCAAACACACATGCGGCGTCCGAGTACCCCCCCCAGGTGATGCCCCTGCCGGCATGGACTGCCGCTCGTTGGCTGCCGATGGCTCCCGATCGACCATCGGCCCGGCCATGGACTCCCTCCGGCCGCTGCCCGTGACCCGCCGACGGCGCACATGGTCAGACTGGTCTCGCTGGAGTCTCCTGCCAATATGCATGTTCTTGGCCGTATGGCTGGGCCATGTGCCCGCTGCTGCGGCCATGCGACCAGACCGCATGAGGGAGCTCCGCCAGGAAACCGTCGAGATGTTCTACCATGGCTTCGACAACTACATGCAGATTGCCTTCCCCGAGGATGAGGTATGGTTGCAATGAACAACCCCTCGTTGCATTGGGACACACCACTCACCCGACCTCCAGCTCCGTCCCGTGTCCTGCATCCCGCTCTCTCGCGATGCCAAGAATCCGCGAAACGTCGAGCTCAACGATGTCTTGGGCAACTACTCCCTAACGCTTATCGACAGCCTCTCGACCCTGGCCATCCTTGCATCTGCCCCTCCTGACGACCGCAACACCGGGCCGAAGGCACTCCAGGACTTCCAGAGCGGCGTGGCTGCCCTGGTGGAACAGTACGGGGATGGCACTCCCGGCCCCTCGGGCGCGGGCCTGCGTGGGCGCGGGTTCGACGTCGACAGCAAGGTGCAGGTATTCGAGACGGTCATCCGTGGTCTCGGGGGGCTGCTGAGCGCCCATCTGTTTGCAGTCGGCGCGCTGCCCATCACCGGGTATAACCCTCGCCGTCCGGGTGACGACCCCCTGAACCCCGGTCCCGTCGTTTGGCCAAATGGGTTCACGTATGATGGCCAGCTGCTGCGGCTGGCCTTGGATCTAGCCCAGAGGCTCCTGCCTGCTTTCTACACCAAGACAGGCATGCCGTATCCACGCGTCAACCTCCGACACGGCATCCCCTTCTATACCAACTCACCCCTCCATGACCCCGCCGCGGCCGGGACAGCGGACGGATCCCCTGAGATTACCGAGACGTGCAGCGCTGGCGCAGGATCTCTGGTCCTAGAATTTACCGTGCTCAGTCGCCTTACCGGTGACCCTCGGTTTGAACAACTGGCCAAAAGAGCCTTCTGGGCCGTCTGGTACAGAAAGAGCCAAATTGGTCTGATAGGGGCCGGTGTTGACGCCGAACAGGGGCATTGGATAGGAGCCTATGCCGTGATTGGCGCCGGCGCCGACAGCTTTTTCGAGTATGCCCTGAAATCCCACATTTTGCTCTCAGGCCACGAGCTTCCCAACCGGACTGCCGTCCCGCCCCCCAACCTCGGTGGCGAATGGATGGATCCAAACACACTTTTTGCTCCGCTAAGCGATGTCGAGAACTCGCCTGATGCATTCTTGGAGGCCTGGCATCACGCACACGCATCTATCAAGCGCCACCTCTACAGCGAGCGCGATCACCCTCACTACGAGAATGTCAACCTTTGGACCGGCTCCCTGGCGTCCAACTGGGTAGACAGCCTCGGCGCCTACTACTCCGGCCTGCTTGTTCTTGCCGGTGAGGTAGACGAGGCGATTGAGACGAATCTGCTCTACACGGCCATTTGGACACGCTATGCCGCGCTCCCTGAACGCTGGTCCATCCGCGACAAAACAGTCGAGGGCGGCCTCGGCTGGTGGCCATTGCGGCCCGAGTTTATCGAGTCGACATACCACTTGTACCGCGCTACCAAGGATCCGTGGTACCTCTATGTCGGCGAAATGGTGCTACGAGATATCACAAGGCGGTGCTGGACCCCTTGTGGCTGGGCAGGTCTCCAAAACGTCTTGGACGGTGAGAAGAGCGATCGCATGGAGAGCTTCTTCCTCGGCGAGACTGCCAAGTACATGTATCTGCTCTTTGACGACCAACATCCCCTCAACGCGCTCGACGCCGCATATGTCTTCACTACAGAGGGCCACCCTCTTATTATCCCCAACGCCACGCCAGGGAATAGGGCTCGTCCTCCAAGGTCCGGTCGCAAGGATCTAACCGTTCACTACGACGAAGCATTTACCAACACATGTCCGCCGCGCCCCGCCGCAGCTCCCATCTCTGGCTCGGTCATTGCTGCCAGGGACGACATCTACCACGCCGCACGCATGCTAGACCTGCATTTGCTCTCCACTTCCCGACTCACCGTCGACGGCGGACAGATGTCCGGCCAGCACATGGCCAGATCCAACTTTACGCTTTTCCCCTGGACTCTTCCAGCAGAGCTGCTGCCCAGCAACGGTACCTGCGCCAAGGTCAACCACCCGCAGGAGCTCATTCTAGAGTTCGCGTCCAATGCCGGACAACAAGCGACTGGTGGCAGCGCGTTCAACTTTATGCTCGGGAACCAAAACATGGAGCGTCTCAGTGCGGACCGCATCCGTGTTACTAGCTTGTCCGGGCTGAAGGTTACGATGCGCCTGGAGGAGGACGGAGAGCGAGAATGGCGAGTCAGCAATGTCAACGGCGTCCCCTTGGGCCGTGATGAGTCTATCGTATTTGACCGATCCATCCTCGGAGACATCTCGGATCCCAGGTTCAATCTCGTCCGAGACCCCGTCATCGTCAAGCTCCAGCATCTCCATCAAGTGGATCTCTTTGACAACGAAACAACAACAACAACAAGCAGTAGCAGCAGCGAGCACCCCTCACAACAACAACAACAACAACAACAACAACAACAACAACAACAACAACAACAACAACACAATGACGAGGAACCCCGCTTCGAACCTCTTGACGACAACACCAACCACTCCGCCGTGCTCGCCGAGCTCGGCTCCCTCGTAAAATCCCTCTTCACCCGCATGGCCGCCTCCCTCGACATCCAACTCCCCACCTCCCTCCCAGGCCTCAGCGGCGACACCACCACCACCAAGGCCCCCCTTCTCAACCTAGTAATCAACCAAACAGCCATAACCCCCACTGGCATCGGCGCCGCCCCGCTCCCCGCCCTCCCCGGAGGCGTCGGGACAGCAGGACAACAACAAATCCCCACCTTCGGCGGCCCCGTGCCAAAAGACCTCTTCCCTTGGACAACCATCTACGCGCCGGCGGCCGGGCCGGGCGACGGCTGCTCATCATCATCATCATCCGCGGGGGCGGCGGCGGCAGCCCTCCCCGAATCCGCCCCGCGCGACCACCAGCTGATTGTCCTCCGCCGCGGCGGCTGCAGCTTCTCGGCCAAGCTCGCCAACATCCCGGCCTACACGCCGTCGGCGGCGTCGTTGCAGTTGGTGGTGGTTGTGTCGGATGAAGAGGAGGGGGATGGGGCGGGTTTGGTGCGGCCGCTTCTGGACGAGGTGCAGCGTACCCCCGGGGGCATGCAGAGGCGGCATCCGATTGCCATGGTTATGGTCGGGGGCGGGGAGGTGGTGTATCAGCAGCTGAGGGTGGCGGCCGGGGTGGGGTTGGTGAGGCGGTATTTTATTGAGAGTCAGGGGGTGAGGGTGAGGAATATTATTGTGGATGAGGGAGGGGGGTGAGTGAGTTGACTGTTTTCTTTTTTTGCATTTGTGGTTCATGAGTAGCGATGGGTATTATTAGAGCGTGTATGTATACATGGGGTGCGAAGGGGAATAGGTTGTGTGCAAGGCATAGAAAAGGTAGTCAGTCCTTGGACGGACGTCAATTTGAGTAACCCCAAGAATAATTGGATGTCACATTATTATACCTGCAGTGCCTCCTTTAAACTTGGACGCGAGACATCAAGGTTCCCATGTGCATGGGCATGAATGGCTCCCACCGCCGATTTGGCAATCCGGTGCTTGGCCATTTCTGAGGGACCCTACCCTACGACTCTCGACAGCTGAGTAAAACATGGATCACGCTCTTGGAAAGCGGCACATTGTCGACCAAGACGACGTGGTTCAGGGAAAATGCCCGAGTCTAGGTCTCATGCAGATTCTAGTGACTCAACGACTCGATCCCACCCTGATCAAGTAAGGTCCAAAACTTTTGATTAACCCCAACGCCCAAGTAATCCCAAACCTCCCTCCCTTCCACCCCCCAGTCCATTAATGGGATCTCTGTCCCACCCGCGTGTATTGAAAATGAAATGCACAAAAGTCAATTCCACCGAGCCTGAGCCGTCCCGCCCATCATCATTAACCAGGCTCTGGTCCATAGGCCTAAATGTGTTGTTGAAAAGCCCCGTGTTGGGGGCGCATTAGGTGATCTGAATGGCTGGCCGAGAATGGTGGTTTTGATAGGCGTGAGCGCAGCGGCCGATATCGGCCTCACTCGTCCGTCTCAAGGAGAGTGACCGTCTGGACGCCGTCGAGCTTAGAGCGGCCATTAAGGAAGGGGATCTCGAGGATGAAGAGATATCCCATCAATTCGCCGCCCAACTGCTTGACGAGAGAGCCGGCCGCAGCAGCAGAGCCACCTGTGAAAGTAGGTGTCAGCAGAATGCATCATTTACTGAAATTGAACCCCGTTTTTTGAAAATGCCCCCGATAAACAAGAATCCCACATTTGGTGTGTGTGAGAACGGGACGAGGCGAGATGTGTTTTTTCTTTGCCAGCCAGGCGAGTGGGATGATTGGCGCAGATTGCAAGCAAGGGGGTTTGCGTGAATTGACTCACCCGTAGCGATAATATCGTCCACCACAAGCACCTTCTGGCCGGGCTTCACGGCACCCTCCTGCATCTGGAAAAAGTCGGTTCCGTATTCCTTCTCGTAGGCGGCCGTCACGCAGGGGCCCGGCATTTTGCCCGTCTTGCGGACAGGCACGAAGCTCGCGTTGAGGCGCAGGGCGAGCGAGGGCCCGAACAGGAAGCCCCGCGCATCCAACCCCACCACGACATCAGGCTTCGCATGCTCGCCGAACTCGAGAATCTGGAGCTCGAGGGCGCGCAGCAGGGCCGTGTGGATGACGGGGTCCTGGAACAGAGGCAGGATGTCGATAAACTGGATGCCGGGGATCGGGAAGTCCGGGAAGTGCTTGAGCGCACCGAGCAGAGTTATCTTTGTACTGGCGAGTTCGGCGGCACTGGGGGCGGCGGCGGCGGACTGTCCTCGCGAGGCATCGCTGGAGGCGGCTTGGGGGTTTCTGGTGTCGCTGACGGTGCTGCTAGCCAGAGCGGCGGCTTCGACTGAGGTCAGTGGAATCTGGTCTTTGCTGGTCTGCGCCAGAGATTTGGTTGTGTCGGCGGAAGCGCTCATGTTGTAGGAGGGAAAAGGGAGAGGGAGGGGAAGGCAAGGACAAATGCTCGTGTCTCAGCAGCGATAGAAATTGCAACCAGCAGGGTGTGCAGCACAAAATGCTTGGGCGTCAGCAGTGGAAAGAGAGACAAACGAGCGAATTGGACACCCTGCCATCAATCTGCCAGAGGTCGAAAAGAGAAACTGGAAACTGAGGCGGCCCCTCCCGGAAAGGAGTCAGAGGCCCGAGGGGGACGGGACCCTGGTGGAGTCGGTGAGAGAAAAAAAAAGCCCCTCTCTCAGACTGACCTGGCTGTGTGTTGCAAACGCGGGAGTGCGTGGTGGAAGTACTCCGAGTCGAAACCTGTTCCAGGTTGTTCTTTGCACCGGGTTTCCCTTCCGGGAAAGCAGCTTTTTACGCTCGTTCTCCCCTTGCTTATCTCTCTGCCTGCTGGTCTAAGATGATAACTAAACAGGCAAACTCACCGACTAGACACAGGATGAATGCCGATGAGAACTTTGAGCCCTACACAATCCCAGGTGTAGGTAGGTACCGATTACGCATGTGCTAGGCCCCAACTTTCGAGATTGCCAGATCGGATGAGTTGGGAAGGTGGGGTTGAAGCTGAGCTGGAAAGTGGCAGCCCGCCCCGCCTAGGTAGCTACTCGTCGGGGCTGCGAAAACGCCAATCCGACTACCCGCCAAGGGGGGTAGCGACGAGTAACGTCGGTCCGCGACAGATTTCGCAGAAAGTTCGTTCCATTCGCAATTCGGGAATTTTCTCCCGCCAACCAACGCGACTCAGGACTTGGTAGATGAAAAAGCTACCCCTCTAGCTGCTACTGCTAGTGGTTGGCCTGGGGAAACACTGCATGGACACGATCGCAGCCCGCACCCCTAATGGTTGTTTCTCCCGTCCCCAGTCTGCAAAGCTCGCGTCGATTTGCACTCAGCTCATCACATCCCGACGTCGAACGCGCCGAGCCCCACAACCACAACCATGGCCGGACCACCAAACTCCAATCGCATCAGCGCCACCCCCAGATTCACAACCTCGCACACGCCAGCCTATTCGGAGCTTATCGGGTGAGTTAATGGATGAATCCATTTCGCCACTCATCCGGCGGCTTCCGGGGCCAGGCGAGATGCAACCCTGGCATCTTGGAGGACAGCTGTTCACGTCTTCACGACCGCACCGAGGTAACGCTGCCGCCTTGGTGTCTCGTTCACATTGACAAGCAGGATACAAAATAGATTACGAGAGAATGTCGGTTAGGGTGTGATGGCGCCGTCCCGGCTTGGCCACCTCAGCCTCCATTCCACACCTCACTTACACAGGACAAGTCCCCACCATCACACCACAACTCCTTATCAAGCTGGCCAATTGCCATCACACACCCCCACGGCACTCGCGTCGCGCCATGAAGGCCAGGCAAGCGCTACGCTTGTTACGAGATGTGACGGGAGAGCCAGCCGAACAATTGTCAAAGTGGGAAAGCAAAAAGCACAACCCGTCCCAGCGAACGACACACGCAGTTCACCCGTCGCACAACCGACCGAGCAGCAACCTCCAATCTCCCGGCCCGCTTCCGTTTGGTTCATGTCTTGCAGCATTCTCCAGTCCTTGTAGACTCGCGCCTTTCGGCCTATCCTACCCCTAATCCGTGCAGGCCGCTTTGCCTGATTCCTTCCAGGTTGTCACCGCCGGACTCGGGTGCCTTGCCTCCCGCAAGCAGGACCCAATGAGAAGTCCAGAGAGTGCAGAGATTGGAGAAGCTTGACCGCCTTCTAATTCCCCGGGCTTCCCTCTTAATAGCATGCGTCAGAAACCCAGTTTTCTCCAAGGCGTCTCGGACCCCCCAAGCCATCTCATCGTCTTTGAAACGAATACAAAGCACAGCGGGTGAGGGGTGAAGTCGGTAATCTACGGAGGTTGCCGGAAAATCGGGCTCGGTTTGGATAGCTTGCACCCCAGGGAGTCCAATGACGGTTCCCGTCCCAACCGGCATTTAGGGGCACATATCAACCTACTTTCATCCAGACTCACATCCCAGCTGCGGCGAACACAGCCAACCGGCTCTTTTAAATGATTTGGTTATTAACCAGGCTTCCATCCAGCATCTGCAGCTTCTCGTTTCCGGGCTCAAAACATCTCTTCATTTTCACCCGCCTCATCAACCAAATCTGCGGCCGCACAAGGAGGGGTTGTTCCAACCCCGCCAAATGTCTGGCCATGTTGAATGCCACCCAGCCACCTGGACGTCAGCAACCTTCCGACATCCGACAACCAGATAAACCGCCAACAGCGAGGTTTATTGTTGGTTGGTTGGTTAAGCATTTCAGTCAGCACTTGGTTCAGCTTCCGTTTGCGACTTCCAATCAAACGCCCATCTGCCGATCTTGGTGGCTCTTGACAGCCATCCACTCCTGATATTAAACACACTCTCTGTATTCTAGAAGGGTTCCCACGGCAGGTTGGCAGACTACCTTAGCAGCTCCACCATCTGCCATGCAACTGCATGCTGCAGCATCTTTCTAGCAACCGACATCTCGGCCGGTGCATAATCCCTGCATTTGGTATGTCGTCCGCTGTTTTGTTTGCTTCATTCTCGCTCCGAGGCGAGTGAGTGCATCTTCACCGCCTTCTACAATCCACTATTCGTGGATTCAAGCGGCCGACCGCCTTCTCGTTGTTGCCGAGTCCACACTCAGGCCTGGTCCGGATCTCCGGTTTGTTGTGCGCCATGGCAACCCCAGTATCCGACACCGGATCTCGGCCGTCGCCCCATGGCCCGCGAGGAAGGGTAACACAGCATTGCAACTACGTATCAATAACGCTGTTCTCTTGCGGTTAGGCAACTTGCCAATGGTAGCCAGATAGCTACTCGCAATGTTTAACCAAAGGCTGAGGACAAGCACCCTCTGTTTAAGGCCAGAGTTAGCAGTTCTTTTGATACCGCCGTACTCCAGACTTATACCCTTCGCTTCAACGTCCAAACAAGAGTATAGTGCAAGCTCCAGACCTAAATGTCAAATCTAACTAGCCAACATGATGCAGTGCAACAAAGGGCCCGTACCCGGCCCAGTTCCAATCAAGATCTCTCTGCAGCCGACCGGTCCGGGAGGGTAGGAGTGCACTTTAGTACCGTGCGGCAGGGAGGAGGGAACAGTAGCACGCCAACAACGCAGTGAAACCAGCCCGACCACGGGCTGGGGAGGGACGGATGTCGGCGCAAGCTCTGGACAGCACCTTATCTATTCACCGAGCACCCGGCTAAGACCCCTGATTATCTCCCGTCAACCATGCGGATGGTAGGCCGATGTCAGCCGTTGATAACTGATGTAGCAATGCCGTGGTATATCCATTGGTGAAGAATCCAAAGATATCGCGTCTATCAAGAATGGCTGTATCCAAACCTGAAACCAATGCTGAAAGAGCGCAATGCAATGAGAAGACAACAGGGGTATATATCGTGCAATCATCCAACGCTCCCTATGCCAATGCTCCCAAATACCCGTCCACATGCATCAGGAAAAAGAGCTTACACAATAAACGAAAAAAAAAAAAAACAAGAAACAAGTCAATTCAGGAGCCCCATCCGTTTCTGGCGTGCAAAGTCAGGGGTTTGACAGCTCCAAGGATCTTGGTTGGTGACCCCCGTGTCAGCCTGGCACGGCTCGCACGGGAACGAGAGGCGAGCTGTGAGAGGCTGCTTGGATCCCGTTGCGGTGAGGGGAGCTGACGCAATCAGCTCGCAGTTTTCGTTTTGATATGTATCGCCAATGCCCCCTGCCCTTCCGGCCACACCTTTCCGCCCATTGGCGCTTATTGGCCCAAGGGTTTTTTTTTTCTCATCATCGAAACTGCAGCCGAGCAATGGAGAAGAGCATGTTTTGCAGCACATGCAGCGTGACGGCGACGCAGGTCGGCAGCAGCTCGGGCCAGACAATAAAGTCGAGCTTGCCCTCGGTGACGACGCTCACGTCGTAGATCCAGCGGATCAGCCCGGCCACGATGAAGCTCGCGGCGAGCTCGCACCCCCAGGTAATGCTCGAGGCGTAAAAGGTCAGGCCAAAGTCGTAGCCCTCGTTTTCGTCGAGACCGTCAAAGGCAAAATAGGGGTATACATCCTTGTTGGCGCCAAAGTGCAGGACCACGACGCTGCCGAGAAAGGCCAGCATAGAGGCGTTCTCGGACAGGAAGCGGATGAAGACGTTGCGGATGCAGAGCTTTTGGTACGAGCCGTAGCTCTGGCCGTTGACTCCGATTACGGACAGGAACCAGTGGAAGGGGGCCGACATCAGGATAGGTGTGAGGATTATGAGGCTTGTTGACGAGAGGACTTGGAGCATGATGAACTGAGTAGGGCTACGCAGGCGAGCGTATAGTGCGCGGACGTAGCTGTGGTAGGTGAGCATGAAGTAGCTGTCTAAAGTTAGTTGAGGTTTGTCAAGAGGTAAAAGTTAGCGATTCAGGGGCACACTGACAGCTTGAAGATCCAGCTCAACGGGTAGCTCCCGACTCTTTCGCCTTCATTCCCACCCAAGATCCATCCCGTGAGGCCATCCAGCAGATGCACGGTTGATATCCACCCGTAGACATAGACGACGGTCTCCCAGTTGCTATGCGGCAGCGTGCGCAGGTAAATCTCGGCGTAGGCCTCTCCTATAACGTAGGCGAGCAGACCGATAAACAAGGCCAGGCAAAACCACACGAAGCGTACGAAGCTTGCCGGTAGCCATCGTCGGCGCAACCTGATAGGCATGGCAGGGCGTTGATAACGGCTATCCACGAACCCGACCGCAGATGCATCCAGGGTCGGATCAAAGCCGGTAGGGTCCAGCGCAGCACGGTGCCGTCTCGTGTCACGCCATGACATGGCGTCGTGGTCTGGTTCGCCAGCCCACCACGAGGATGTGAAAATGCGCTGGGTCTGCGAGAGCGAGTGGCGCAGTTTGATATGACGCTCGTTGGTCATGAGGATGCAAAAAGCAATGGCCACGGGCATGGCCATGATGACAAATGTCCATGAGATCCAGGCTGTGTTGTGGACGGTCAAAAATCTGATCTCGGGGATGAGGTAGATGGGAACCGGCGCCGCGATCGATAGGATGGCAATGGCGGACATGGTGATAGGGAACCCAAGTGACTGCGGCCACCAGTTCAGGCTGTACAGGTTAAACACCTTGGTGATCCATATCAAGGCCGTCAGGTTGTAGAAGCTGTAGTAGACGAAGAGGAAGAACCAGAAATTGACCTGGACTCTTGCTGCTCCGTGACCGGGTACCTTGCTCCCGGGAGTGGGCACCGGTTCTCCGGGCCGGAGCACGTGGCCGTCGTTGTTGGGAAGCGGGTACTGCGGGAAGGGGACGGCGCACCAAGCGACGGCCTGCAGACCAGAAAGTTAGCGTTTCCAAAGCCACACTCTCGACCCGATCCCCTGATCCAAGAAGATAAGAAAGGGGGGCAACCTACCAACAACGCAGGCAAAACCACCAGCGTCCCCCATCGACTCCACCAAACATCCACCACCCTCCGAATCACGCTCGCCTTGGGATCAACCCAAATATCACCCACCCCCCTCAGCAACCTCCTCACCCTCCCCTTCCCCCTCCTCCTCCACCCCCCTCCTTCCTCCTCCTCCTCCTCATCACTAGCCCCCCCACCACCACCCCGCAACCCCGCCTCCTCCTCCTCCTCCGCAGCAGCAACAACCAAAGCCCCATACCCCACATGCACACTCCCCCTCCACCCAGGCTCCCCCATCAGCCCCCCCGTACTACTACTCCCATGACGCCGCGCCGCCGCTGCCGTATGCCCACCACCACCACCACCCCCAATCGGCGGCCGGGGCACGGCTCGGAACCGACCCAGCAACGGCGAGGCTTCGGAGAGAGGGCGCACGTTCTGGGCGCGCTCCGAGCCCTGTTGGAAGGAGAAGAAGGTGGTGGTGGGTATTGTCGGGTTTGTTGTTGTTGTTGTAGTGGTTGGGATTCGGCGGTTATTATTATTGTTGTTGTGATAGGTTTGGTTTTGTTGTTGCTGCCGGGAGCCTTTGCCTCCTCCTCCTCCTCGTTCTCCTCCCCGCCGCTGCGGAGTGTCCGCCCCCCATTGTGCTCCGAGCCCAAGCCCAAGCCCGAGCCCGAGTCTGGGGTCGCGCGGCGGGGGAGGAGGCGGGGGTTTGCTTTGGGAGTGGCCCATCCGGAGGATGGATTATTAATGTCGGGTGTGCGGATCGCGGTTTGTGGAGTCGTTCATCTGTTTTGTTGCTTGCTTGCGTCCTGGCGCGTGCTACAGGGTTGATGGATGAATCGATTCAGTTGGGACGATCGGGCTTCTTCGCGGGGCTCGGGGATTCGTTGTCTGTGCGTGCCCGTCGAATCGGGTCTGTTTTACTGCTCGTGTCGTCGTTGCTGCTTCGCTGGTTCTGTGATGTACTCGGGGAAGGAAAACAAAGAAAGAGAGAGAAAAAAACAGAAAAAAGAAAGGTAGGAACCAGTCAGCCGTCGAGTGGCTTGGGATTGATGGTTTTGGTTTCGAGTTCGGGCGTCACGCGAGGCAGCTGTTGGTTCGGTTGACAAGCTTATCGCGGCCAAGGACCCTGCAGGGTCCTTATCTGCCGAGGACCCCTGTTCTGTTACAGAGGATCAGGCCCGGGCCGACACGCCAGGTCGGCCATGTGCCCCCTGACCGATGACATCAAAGTCGCTGTGAGATCTTTGTGTAACCGAGATCTCGAGCTTGACACGGTCGGACTGGAATCTTCGGGACCACACACTCCTCCATCAGCTCGTTTGGTCTTCGCTTTCTCTAGTATTTTTCTCAAGCACTCAACTTTTGATCCAGGTCGGCGAGTGTTTAAGAACGAACAACACTTCCAACCTTGAAACTTCAAGTAGAACTTAAAAGAGCAGAGTCAAGACAGCCATTAAAACATTGCTGCATTTTCCCGTCACATATCCCCAGTGATCAAAGACGAGAAAGCAGGGCGAATACCCTCTACCTCATGGATACGCCTTTTCTGATCTTGACAAAACTTCAAAGTCCCATGTCTTCCCGCACTCCAAATAAACACAGGGCAACTTCCCCCCAAAGTCACTAACTAAATCTTCCTTTTAATTTCGTCTCATAATCATGAAATCCCCCCTCCCTCAGCAGATAACTCCCATCACTCAGTCATCAACCAGCCCCCCAGGCTGACTCAACCTCTGAAACCCCGCCAGGACCTCCCGATCGACATTGACGGCCCAGTTCGCCTCAAACGCCTGCTCCCCGCCGACGCGCTGCACCAGATCGGCCAGGCGGGCCCGGACAAACTCAAAAGTCACGACGCGATGCACGGGGTCCTTGGCCGCAAACTCCCTCTCGTGCACGTCCAGCGGCGTGTCGTACTCGTAGCGGCCCACCTCGGCCCACACCAGGCTGTCCTGGGCGCCCAGCACCTCGCCGCTCGTGGCGTCGGCCATCTCGGTGACGACGCTGGTCCACATGGACAGGTAGTCCTGCAGGTGCGCCAGCACCAGGTCCTGCATCGGGCCGGGCAGCTCCCACAGGCGCGTCAGCGCCAGGCACGAGAGCTTCTCGCGCTCGACGTCGCCCATGCAGTCAAAGTTGGCGAACCACTGGGTGCTGAGCCAGGACCAGACCTGCTCGATGGGGCTGCCGAAGCTGGTGAGCATGGTGACGAGCAGCGCCGGGTCGGCGAGCGCGATGCGGGCGAGGAGCGCAAAGTAGTCCGTCTCCTTGATCGTGTTGATCTTGCTCGGTTTCCGGTTGGGCCCCGTAGTCTGGCTGGATTCCCACGCGCTGTGCAGCCCCTCCAGCACGGTTCGGAGCACGTTGATCTCCAGCAGGTCTTGTACGACAACCGACACGCCCTGGACACCACCGAGTTCCTCGGCCACGCGGATAACGAGTTCGATCGACTTCGCACCGAGTTGCGACTGGTCTCGACTTTTGGAGTCTAGCGTTTTTGCTAGTGCTGTCAGGGTCGGCCGACGGAAGGCATCGCTCAGGATCTCTTGCGGTGCCAAGAGTATGTAGTTCTTGACAATTTCCAGGCATTGGATTGCCACCGCGGAGTCGTATTCGAGAAGTGGAAGGGCTAGCTGAATCATCTGCGTGAGGTCAGGATTCAGGAGCGGTGAGCTCTGCGTTAAGATGGCCTTCCATAGCTCGACCGACTCCTCGATGAGGTGGAGATGGAGTGCAGACTCGGGGTTCATTGCTTCTCTAAGCAGCGGGATGATGGTGCCCTGATACCGCTGTGACTCGACGCGCATGGACGAGACCAATGCCGACATGATTGCGAGCACCGACTGCTTGATCATGTACTCTTCGGTAGCAGCGGACTCCCAAAGCTTCGGGAGCGTCAGCATAATGGCGTCCCCGAATTGTGATATGTGACTCTCCATCCGCGTCACGATGAGCCGAAGCGTCTCGAGAACGGCCAGTTTCGTCTCGTCGTTGTCTACTTCCTGGAGAAGATTGACCAGGAGGTTGAAAATATCAGCTGCAAACGGGTAGAAGCTCTCCCCGTCAAATTCAAAGTCCTCGGCTATGGCCTTGAGCTGTCGTGCCGCCGTGATGCGTACAACCTCGTCGTTGTGCTGGTCGTCGGGATTCATCAGGTGGCGGAAGATGTCGTACACGACATGCCTGTTGGGCTGGGATATCTTGACAGAAATCCACTGGCTCAGCAGGATGGCTATTCGGCGTCGAAGTAGTTTGGCCATGGGGTCCTGGATCTGCACGTCCTTGACCAAGGAGGTCGTCAAGAACTGGTCAAAGTCAAAGGATTGGTAGATAACAGCCGCTGCGCAACCGAGAGCGCAGTAGGCGGCCTCCTTGGTCACGATGTCCATGTCGGCCTTGGTGGCAAGGTGGCAGTAGGCAAGGAGCGGCTCTCCAAGTTCCTTGTAGTGTGTGAGGAGGTCGAGAAGTAGTCTCTCTGCGCAGGGGCGGACCGCCCACTCGTATGCCTGACCTTCGGTTCGCTCTTGCGACTCCCATTCCTCTGGGTCCTCCTCCCAGGCGTCGAGGTCAGACTTGCGGAAGATGAACAGCTTGCTGATTATGACCTGCACCATGTCGAGGAGCATACCCCTTGCCAGGAGCTCCTCTTTGAGGGTATTTACAGCTTGCTTTTCCAGCTCCTTGACCTCTGGGCTCCTGTATTTGAAGGTCTGCACCGGATGGTAGGCAATAGCGACGCAGCTCCTCAGAAGCAGCAGGCCTTTCAGTGCGAGCTTTTCGTAGAGGGGTCCTTCGTGTTTGGGATTCCCTCCGGCTGTCTCGCTCGATGTTTGCCTGATGCCACCGGACTTTCCGAAGACATCGGAAAACCCCTTGACGAGGTTCCAGTAACCCTTTACCAGAGGTATCGAGTCGGGTAGCATGGGAAAGCTCGCCGGGTGCATCTCAGACATGTCGATATGGAGCTTGGTGAACTGGATGAGATGCTTGCCGACCATGTCGTGGTGGGGAGCCGGGATCCACGAATCCTGACTGGCGCCATTGAGGAACTGGTCGAATTGCGACTGTGACAGAGACCAAAAACCGCAAACCATGGCATCAGTATGGGGCTGCTCATAGCCGACAGTCACCAGCCTCCGTAAAATCTTCAGAGCCGTCAGGCTGTTCTCGACGGCGAAGCCTGCAGTGGCATCGTCGCCGTGACCTCCCCTCCACAGCTCTTGCCAGTATGTCGTCTTTTCAGTGTAGATGCCGCCGAGAAGTTGAACCAGCTCTGGTGTGATGGCCTGCAGCGCTGTCTGTGACTTGCGCAGACGAGCGGTGCCCAGCTCCTTGACGATGCGGAGTAACACCAGCAGGGCACCGCGCAGGTGTAGTGGGTTCGAAGCATTTGCCGCTTTTGTCATCTCGATCAGGGTGGAAAAGGCGTCGGGCCATTCGTTCGGGTAGTCTATCCTGACGATCTTGGCCGTTACTAGGGCGTTGTGCAGCGCAAAGGTCCTGTCCTCTTCGTTGAGCGAGCCTTGCAGCAGCCGCGAGCGTATCAGCTGTTTGTTTTCGGGCTTGATGGCGTGCTTTGCCGTGTGCCTCCAGTACTTGTCGATGCCATTTTTGAGGAGGATAATGGCGAGGAAGCGGACCTGTTTGTCCTGGGATGTGTCGAGGTAGATGGTCTACAAGGTCCTTCTTGGTTAGCAGAGTAGGGGCAAAGGGTGACTCGATGTAGTTGAGGGGAGGGTCGATTACCTGGAGATGGGTGTAGTAGTTCGGATCCGCTTCCCATGACTGGAGTTGCTGGCTGGCGGACTGTCTTTGGTTGTGGTCGGTCGAAGTGGCCGCGCCGGCGAGCGCCTTGACGAGCTCCCACTGGCTCAAAGGCGCAGCTTCGCCCGGAACCTCGATTGCGAAGCTCATCCCGTCGTCTGTGCCGTAGGACTAAAGCCGATGAGTGGAAATTGTGAGGATGCCAACGCGGGCCTCTACGACCTTTGCGACCTTCAACTTCCCAGCAACCTGGAACCGGGAAGTGGTGCTTTGGCAAGGAAGTGGGGGTTACACTGGGCTTGCAGGCAGGCTTGGTGGGGTTTAGGTTGAGAATGGCGGGGCAGACGTCTACCTAAGGTACTACGGTCTACCTCAGGCACCGGGGTCTTGCATGTGGAGCAGAGTCCGTAACTATCAACAAACATGATGAAAACACGAAGAGGAAGAACTGACAGCACATGGGAAGCAGCTGAAAACACGCATACCGCCGCAGGAAAAACCCAGCTTGTAACACTGGTCCCGATGCCGGCTTCCTAGTAGGCGACACGCTTGAAGCCCGACTCCCATTCTCAGCCGCTTATTCCAACTGCAGCCAACCTGACTTGTGTATGTCACTCTGCCATAACTATCAGATGGATTGGACTTCGGCGTTCCGCGTGATAGTCGGCAACCTGGGGTCATTCGGGGGATTCCGCGCAGCTCTCGATTACCGGTATAGCGTGTTCGACGGTGTTCATGAGGCCCGAAAACACCGGGTCCTGGCAGTTTCAAGTGTTACCCGTCGTCGTCGTCGGTGTGCATGATGTAATTGTATCCGTAGATGAGAGCTGCTCCCAAGACCCAAGGCGATGAGGAAAATGATGTTCTAGGCAAGTGGGTCTTCTACCCCAGCTCTGGGCGGGCCAAGAAGCGGGCCGGCTTTCAGCTGCAAGCAACCTCGGCTTCCCGGTTCCACGCCGGCTCCATTCGTCAGTTCAAAACCCCCCGGGACCCCTTGCCAACCCCGATCAACAGAACCACTCCGGGCAACGATGCCCTTCAATCTTCGCCGAGACGCGCTGCCAGGCTCCAGACGAGATACCCCGATACGATGAGCGACCCGAACCCGAACCCCGTCCCCAAAAGCAACGGCGACAACACGGCCAGCGCCAGCGCCAATCCCGACCCCAGCAGCAGCGCCAGCGACAGCGCCGGTGCTGCTGCCAACCCCAACCCCAACTCGTTCGCCCACGCCCAGCAGCGCCTAGCCGCCCGCCGACAAGCCCGCGAAGCCGACGTGGCCGCGCGCGTCGCCACCCAACAATCGGCCTCGCAGCTGCGCGCCCGCATCGCCGCCACCCAGTCGCCGCTGCTCCGCCGCCTCGGCGCGTCGACCCTCTCGCTCTGGGACACCATTTCCAGCCGCGAGGGCACGCGTCCAGCCTTCCGCGTCGGCCAGGTCGACGCCGAGCTGCTCGACGAGGAGCTGGTCGAGCTGCTGCGCGGTCAGGTGGGGGATGCGCTGAAGTACGTCAGAGGTGGTGGTGGTGGTGGGGAAGGGGGAAGCAATAATAATTCTTCTCTGCTGCATGACTGGGAGGCCGAGATCTCGCTGGCCCTGCGCGCCGTGCTGTTCAAGCTGACCGTGTGGGACCACGACGCGACGTACGGCGCGGCGCTGCAGAACTTGAAGTACACGGATGCGCGGCGGGACGGGTCGGTGTTGGTGCCGCCGAGCCGGTGGCAAAAGTCGCTGTATGGGTTTGCGACGGTGGGGGGCAGGTATCTGTGGGCCAAGTGGGAGGATTGGTTGCTGGAGCAGGATGACGGCGGGTTCGAGGGGCCGAGTCCGAGAGTGCAAAAATTGTCACGGTGGACTGGGACGCTGTCGACGATGCACACGTCAGCCGCGTTCGCCTCGTTCCTGGTGTTTCTGTTGCATGGGCGGTACCGGACACTCCTCGACCGGGTGCTGCGAATGCGCCTGGCTCCGCCGACGAGCCAGGTCAGCCGCGAGGTGTCGTTCGAATACCTCAACCGGCAGCTGGTATGGCACGCCTTTACCGAGTTCCTGCTCTTTGTGCTGCCCTTGGTGGGCATCAACAGGTGGAGGCGGTGGTTGGCACGGACATGGCGAAGGACGAAGAAGATCATGAGCACGGGCGCCGAGGGCGCAAGCGACGAGAAGAAGGGCGAGTTTTCGTTTCTGCCAGAGCGGACATGTGCCATCTGTTATCAAGATCAAAACTCGGCAAAGAGCGAAAACGACCTCATGGCGGCTGCCTCGAGCGGCGTTGTCGGGTCGGCGCAAACCGACATCACGAACCCCTACGAAGCGATCCCGTGCGGCTGCACCTACTGCTTCGTCTGTCTGGCAACGAGGATAGAAAGGGAGGAAGGCGAAGGGTGGTCATGTCTGCGATGCGGTGAATTGGCCAAGGAGTGCAGGCCCTGGAGCGGAGACGTGCTGGAGCCGGAAATGAAGTCACCGGCTCCCAAAACGGTGGTATTCGCCGACGACGTGAAGGCGGCCGCATCAGACGAAGAAGAAGAAGATGGAGACGAGGAGGATTCGCAAGTCATGGTGGAAGAGGATCCCGATAGGAGCTTGGAGGATATCCGGCCGCAAACACCAAGTGTGGCGTCTGACCAAGCGGACGACTCGGAGGGTTCCGAGTCGGAAACCTACGAAGCTGAAGAGGACGAACTGGGCGAGGACTTGGAGAGGTAGCATGCTCCTGGCCATGATTTGCTCCAACCTATCTACCTAATGTGTACCGACATATGTATAGCAACCACAATGTATACTTTACTACTACCAGAACGGGGTGGTATGTACATGTGTGAGACGCTTAATATTGAAGAGTATTCCTAATAGCTCTTGGTATTGGCACACGATTGATCTCTGAGATCAGTAACCGCCAGGCTTGACGCAGTCCACCAAAGACCCATTTGGATCCGCTCCTGGAACCTTGTGTACGATGGCGAAAGGATCCCAATGGGGGTCCTCGTGAGGGGCGTACTCGATCAGGTTGATCATTTCATTTACGGCCGCCATGTCGTTGCTGTAATAGTGCGAAAGGAAAGCGTACACCATATCCATTCCTGAAAACGCACGGGTCAGGGTCTCAGGGTCAAGATAAAAGGCCATAGTCAAGGGAAGGGACTGACCTGCTGCCACGCCGGAGCTCGTCCAGATGTTTCCGTCCACCACCCACCGAGCCGAAGGCACCCAGGTAACATTCTTCCCATGTGTAACCACCCACTTCCAGGAGGCCTTGTTGGATGTGGCCTTCTTGCCTTTGAGGACCCCAGAGTTGGCAATGCTCACGGCCCCGGTGCACACGCTAAGCAAATACTTTAGCTGGGGATATCGGGCGGCGATGAAGTCCTCGACGCCCGTGTCGTTGCGCTCCTCCAGCACGCGATTGCCCAGGCCGCCGGGGATCAGCAAAATGTCCAGTGGCGGTGCGTTTGCAAAGCTGTGCGTCGCGAGAATCTGCGTCGCTACCCTCGCCCCTGTCGGTGGCGGCAGGCCGGTTACGGGGTCTACGGCGCGCGGGGGCGGCTTAGTCGTAACGAGACCAATCTCGTGGCCGATGATGGAGAGCTCGATGTCCTTGGTTCTCGAGATCTGAAAAAAGGAAAAAGGGATTAGTGTACCTCATGGCTGCAGCCCAGATGGCCCGCGTCTCTAACTTACCGACGAAAAGAGCTCCAGCGGGCCCCAGATATCCAGGGGCTCGTACCCCGGGAAGACCACCTATCAAGACAAGCGCTCGCTGTCAATCACACTATCAGTTTCCCGCCGAGGGATGGGACTTACAATTCCGATCGAAGTCGGCGCGTTGGTCTTGGTGCCCTGAGCACCAATGGTTGCCATGAGGAGCGGCAGAAGTGTGCAAGCACGGGGGAAAAAGCCCTTGGGAACCATTTTGAGAAAGAGTGATAGCCGCCGCTAATATGGTTGGGTTGATTCCTTGAGGGCTTCTCAGCTAGGTGCCTTACTGACGCTTCAACAAGCTGCTAGAGAGGCGGAGACTGGCTCTCCTTTATAGACTGATCCAAGTGATCGCCATCGTTGAGACGCTTCATGGTCGGGTCATCAAGCTCAACTAGCCGTATCCCGATTCAATCGTAGCTAAAGTCTGTGGAGATTCTCGTCGAGGGCCATCTTCTCCTCAGAGTCACCATTAAACGCCAGCTTGGGTATGATCAGAATGCTCTCATACTTGCTCACGTAGTTATCCTCCGAAGGTCATCGGATGATACTTGACCGCCAAGGCAGGAAGAACCGTTACCGTGGTGGTGAAAGACTACCTAGCGACTAGGTAATTACTACCCACGTGGAATGACGGGCGGGCAGCGATGAGGAGCGCTAATAGTGGACAACTGGACATAGGGACGACGAATCACGAAACCCCCTCATCACTGCATTAGTACCTACCGTTCCATCGCCCGCACCCCCGCAACTGCAAGTCCGAGGTCAAACTGCGAGATGGTCCAATATGATTTTCGTACTTTCCAAGGATACGTCGGACTCGGATTTACAGGTGCTAAGAAGCAAATTTGTATATTGCTGACCGCATGATCAAGGACGTCTCGGACCTCGCATTTCCACGGACATATTGGGTAGGTAATAGACCGCAGGTACCCGTCGGAGTACAGTTTTGCCCATGTCGATCTCAACTGGAACCACCAAAGGGCTCATCCGCGTTATAACCGATATTTAACGGCCTCAGCTGCAGGCACACTAGCTCCCTCGTGACTCGTGACTCGCGGGCCGCCGTGTCGTCCCTTGAGTCCCTTCATCCAAGGGTCGCGGATGAGACATGGGTGATGGTTTTCGGAAGAATAACGAAAAATCCTCTTGTTACGCCGACTTAAGGATTTCCTAATGAGGAGCTGTATAGTGCAATCTGTTAAATGCAACAGTTACAGACACCTGATTTAGTTATAGTATTCTTATAGTTGAGGTTCAATTGTAGTATTTTGACAGGATAATATTGATAGTATTGTATTGTAATAGAGGAAGAACTGTAGCCTAGGTCGGGGGATCCCTTTTATCACACAACTGGAGCTGGCAGGATGGAGTGGAAGGTTGAGGAATGGGTGCAAATAGTGCATTGAAAGTGCTGTGTTGAGCTACAAAAGAGAGGAAGGAAAGTGATGGTTTAAATACACAAAGGAAACCCCAGTCCGTGCTCCGTAGAGCATACGTAAGCATGATGCCAAGCTAGGAAGCATGCCAAGACCCAGAATTCATACAACACCTTTGGACCCCCAAAATCAGAGTCTATTAGCCCTCGGTAGTACCCCCTTAAAGTAGCTTAGGGTGCCTTAAGTAGCAAAATTGTCCTTGTAACGTATAATCTTTAACTACCCCCCTTAACTTAACTACTAACTTTTAGAAAAAGAATAAAAGAATTAGACTATAGTAGCGGCATCCCTGACTAAGCGGAGAACCTTCCGCACCTAGTCTACTTCTGCCCGCAGCTAGTCTCCTTCCGCCCGTAACTGTTCTATTTCTTTCGCCGCCGCCGCATGCTCCCGCAGCTCCGTCTCCTTCTCATTCTTCTCCACTGCTTCTCCATCTTCTTCTCCCTCTCCGCCACGGCCTCCCGCAGCCTCCCCCCCTCCCCTTCGCGGCCACCCGGCGCCCGCTGCTCGCCCGCTTCCTTCCTAGCCCCCCTCTGTGCACCCTTGGCGGCGTCGAGCTCCCTCTGCATCTTTGCCAGCTGGCGGCGGTGCCGCAACCAGTCATTGATGGCCAAGAACAAGGCTAAGAACAAGGCCACGACCTCCACTACAAAGCTGGGAGTTTCAAGTGCCCCGTGCATTGCTGCTGTTGCTGCTGCTACTGTTGCTGCTGCTGCTGTTGCTGCTGTTGCTGCTGTCGCTGCTGTTGCTGCTGCTACTGTTGCTGCTGCTGCTGTTGCTGCTGTTGCTGCTGTCGCTGCTGTTGCTGCTGT
>MU856846.1:0-132229 GCA_033296705.1 Chaetomidium leptoderma | reverse complement strand
GCTGCTGTCGCTGCTGTTGCTGCTGTCGCTGCTGTCGCTACTGTGGCTGCTGCTGCTACTGTGGCTGCTGTCGCTGCTGTTGCTGCTGTCGCTGCTGTCGCTACTGTGGCTGCTGCTGCTACTGTGGCTGCTGTTGCTGCTGTGGCTGCTGCTGCTGCTGTCGTTGTTGTTGCTGCTGTCGTTGTTGTTGTCGCCGTCTGTTTCGGTAAAAGAAGCGTCAGATTGCGCGCGTGTATGTGCCTGTACGTTCGTACGTGTGTGTGTGTCTGGGCCAACTTGTAAACAATCCTTGCGCGTGAACGGCAGGAAACACGAGACTTGATTGTTCGGTTGGGCCTCGTCGAATTGACTCGCTCCTGTCCGTACCCAAAGCCGGGCTTACGACACAGGGAAGGAAGGGAAGAGGCCCCTTTCTCGGCCGGATGCCTTACATTTTAGTCCTTTCTACCTACCTAGACTAGGTCTCAACCGGCCGAACTAGAAGGTCGCACCCCTAGGGCCATCAACAGCGCGAGGTGCCACACTGCCAATTGCAACTGCTAAGTTGCCCACTTGAAACGCCCATTGCAATCATCGTGCCTTGTGGCTACAGGTTTCCAACAGTTCCTCTGCCGCCTCCTCCTCTGCCGACTACTGCTCTACCGCAGCCCCGGTAGCCTGCAACACAGTCTTGCAGTTGCCAGAAATCTGGCCAGTATCTGGGAATTCACGCGGAGGTGGGAGACCGGCGGCCGTAGCCACAGCAGCAAGGGCCTTGACTGCCTCGCCATTCCCGACCATGGCGTTGTAGCTCCAGAGCGCGTAGAGAACCGCCCGCAGCCGGTCCGACTGCAAAACAGCCTCGCAACTTCCAGGATTCTTGTGACAGGTACATGTAGCCTCTGGCCCTTCATTGGCAACGCGGACAAGGCGAGCGCCGCTAACCACGGCAGCAAGTGCATTTGCCGCCTGGACGTGTCCGACGTTTGTGGCGTGATCCAGGAGAGCGTAGAGAGCCGCCTGCAGCTGGGCTATTTGTAGCACTGCCTTGCAACAAACAGGATTTGTGACAGCACTTGGGCTTTCGCTGCTAGCAGGCTCGGGGGGGGAGGGGGGCTGTCGAATGCCGAGGCCGGTAGCGCCATCGCCATCGCCATCGCCAACGCGGGCAGCCATGTTGCTGGCCAAGGTAGTGTATGTGGCAGCGATCCACCGCCCATTGGGAGATACAGTCGCAACAGTGTTGGTGACCTTGGCGACGGCGCGGGCAATGGCAGCAGCGAGATAGACTGGCGAGCAATGTTTGGCCGAAGATAGAACGTGGTCAATGTTGTCGAGAGCTTCAGGAAGGGCTTCCGAAAGGGCCGGTATCGACGTAGCCGGTACCGAGTTACGAGCCTGCTCGTAGATGGTGGCAAAGGAACTCCCTGGGTCCTCTGCAGCCATAGCAGCATAGTTGGTGACGGCGGTAGTTATGACGGTAGCGGTGACTCGTGCCTCGGCGGCCGGTACGGCGGCAACAGCGTTGGCAACACGATCGATGACGGTAGCTACCGCTCTGGCGAGAGTCGGCCCCCCGGCGACGGCAGCGATGCAAACAGCGGAAGTGATGCTTGTAGCGATTCTGGCAGTAGACAGTACGTTATTCTCTGGCAGTGCCCTCAATCTAGAGTTCTGACTATAAGGTGGGGGATCTCCGTTGATGACTCCGAGCAGCCATGTTCGGAATCGCTGCAACGTGTTGCCCATTTCAGGTCGATGGGCAATTAAGGCACAATTAGAAGTCTTGGGGTTGGACAATGCCGTGTGAGGGAAGGTAAAGTACCAGGTAGTTTGGTTGAGTCTGGTTCTAGGCATTCAAGACAAGCGAAACAACGGCATGGAAGAGAACATGTTCCCTAGGTTGGTTTAGATATGACATAGTGTATATACAGTGACGTAGGTATTAGTACATACTTAGGTACATGCTGAAGTTCAGTCTGGTAGGGGGAAGAGGGTAAGTGGCCCGTGACGTGGGGAACAATGCCATGCATGCATGTCTCTGAATTATCAAGTACGATACCTTCTCTATTCTAGTCAGCTCAAAGTAGTTTCGGAATGCAGGCGTTGGCGGTTGTCTCCTTGAAGTTGGCGTCGTCGATGCCGTCTCCACCATCCGCGAGAGCAATCAGATTATCAGAGAGCCCCTCCACTGCACCATTTGTGACCTTTCTCTATATAGTAGGTAGTAAGCCCGGCCTTAGATACGGACAGGAGCGAGAGGTACCAATTGCAACTGCTAAAATTGCCCCAGGCCAGAGTTGACCGCTGGTAGTGCGCCTGCAGTTAGCCGGACACACCTGGGAGACATATGTTTCTCCCTCTCGGCTCCTTTTATTCAAAGACTGTCCATTTTCCTTTCTTTGAAAACAATTATCAAAACGGCAAGGGCTGTGCCAAGACAGGTGCCGTTTTCCATTATCCAATAACAACTCGCTACCTACCTACCTAGGTATGCAATCGGTAGCAAAGTACCGCCAAGAAGTCGGAATGGAGACAAAAATGGAACCGAGACGAAAACGAAAAAACATACAACATCAGGGATTCGCTGGTCGTCACCGACCCAACTACTGATCTGACCCTTACTAGCTTATCGAGGGGAGAGCGGACGGGATCCCGAGTTCTCTAGTAGGTATGGTCGTATGTGAAGGAGAGTGGGTGTGAGAGTGAGTTATAGGTAGTATGTCCATACCTACTCGCACTCTTTCTCCCAACTCTTCGAGACATATATTTAGAAATGAGACAGTGAAATAGGTTCAGCTGGCCGCCGCTGGGGTGTCCTTTGTCTTGAAGCGATGGGGGTCTGGCAAGTTGGGTCATTGTGTTATCTTGGCCGATTTTGTTGATCATATCGCATTACATTCGCCCAAACACCAAGGCACTCTGCGGGCACACGCGATTCTCAAGAAGACAAAGTCATCATCCAATAATCGGCATAAAACTAATTAGTTGTTGTCTGTGCTCCTGCTAAAAGTCATAGGCACTAGTCTCGCACAACCTCGAGCTACATACATACATAGTACCTCTTCTCACCCTCGTCCACACATACCCGCGTAACCCGCCGAGGGAGAGATGACAAGCGATCCCACCTTTCTGTGACACAAACTGCCGCATGTGCCAGGCTCGCCGGCCCATTACCCGGCCTGGGGTCACCGAGACAGGGCACCAGCACATGTCATATGCCATGTCATTGGCCGCTTCAACCTCAACCTTAATAATATTACCGAGCCGCCTTCTTCTGCACCCACTGTGCCTTGTCAGAGCCGCATGGAACGTCTGACGCCGGGCATCCCCGTCCCTGTGTCATCTCCGCCCATGCCTCCTTCAGAACATCAAGCCACAAAAGACCACAAGTCTGCCTCCCAAACATGGTCGGGATTTTGATATATTTCACAAAATATGCATATGTAGTGTAGTTAAAGAGTATATACTCCCATGGTATATCCAAACACGAAAGGGGGGAATCGGAAAGAATCCTCCCCCTCTTTGCCTCTCCTGCCGTCCGAGGGAGAACAGGGAAAACACCTTGTCTCGAGGGGCCTGACGCTTCACCCGACCCACGTGGAAATAAAACGCTGAGGCATGCGAAATGCAAACATCTTGACCACACACTCCCTCCCTCCCGGCTGCCAGGATTTCTGTTGTCCGTCAGACGGCCAAGGTAAAAAAAGGTTGCGCAATTATATCGAATCAAGTACAAATTAGAAATGTTCCTTCCAGAAGCGGAAGCGGACCTCGCGGGCTGTGGCCGCCTTGGTTGCCTTCTTGATGTCACGAGCTGTTTTGCATACAATGTCAGCGTCATGGTTCTTTTTTTTTTCTTTGGCCTCTAGAATGTACGGGGAAAACAACTTACCAGCCGCGGACGGACCGCAAAAGTAGACACCCACAGTCGTCCTCATGTTACCCTCGAGACCGTTGAGGTATGTCCGGTCCAGGATGCCGTCGCGCATGCTGGTGAAGAGCTTGTTAAAGTTGGGGCGGCCAAAGTTGGTGCGGGCCTTGAGCTCCGTGAGCGGGTCCACGTCGGCGCCGACGCTGTTGAGCACAATGTTCTGCGTCGTGTCCATGTCGAGCTTCTGCGTCAGGTACGTGTGGATCTTGAGGAACTCGATGCCGCTGGAGCCGGGCACGCGCGCCGCCTCGCTCGACTGCTCCTCCAGCGAGGAGAGCAGCGTCTGGAACCACTCGAACGAGGTCGTGTCCTTGCACACCCAGATGAACTCGACACGACGCAGCCGAGTCGGCGGGTTCGGCCCGTTGCGCAAGTGCCAGATGTTCTTGAGGATCGACGCCCACGGGGTGACGCCGATGCCGGTTCCGATCAGGACGGCGATTTCGTTCTCAAACACGTCCTCGGCCGGGGCACCGTAGGGTCCGTCGATGCGGAGGGTGGGCATTTGCTGGCCGTTCTGGAGCGCCACTTCGTACATGCCCATGGGGTCGACGCCTTCGTACATCTTGCTCTGCGCGGAACCGGCGCCAATCCGGTCGCCAAGCGTCCGGGTGAAATCACCGACCTGTCGGATGTGGACCGACACGTATGGGTCGTACGGGCAGGACGTGATGGTGAACGGATGCCATTGGTACTTGGAGACCTCGGGCACTTGGAGGAACAACCACTGGCCGGCCTTGTACTTGAACGAGGGCTTGTTGAACTGGATCTCAACCGCATCTAGATTAAACAGTTAGAGGATGTGCATCCCACCTTGTTTTTTTGTCCCGCGTTCAGGAGGGGCTGCTGCTTACCATAGGGGTGCCTGATGACACGGGTGATCTTGGTCTCGCGGAGCGCGCGGATCTCGCGGTACAGCCGCTCAAAGAGGTAGAAGGCGCCCGTCCAGAGTTCCCATCTCCAGCCCAAGTAGCCAATGCAATGCTCCCAGTAATCATTGC
This sequence comes from Chaetomidium leptoderma, assembly GCA_033296705.1. Taxonomy (NCBI): domain Eukaryota; kingdom Fungi; phylum Ascomycota; class Sordariomycetes; order Sordariales; family Chaetomiaceae; genus Chaetomidium; species Chaetomidium leptoderma. The sequence goes on along the minus strand of MU856846.1, from coordinate 127,315 downwards.
CGGCGAACGGCGAGTAGCCCTCGGGGGTGTCGCGGACGAAGCAGCCGACGGTGTGGGTGTACAGGGCGAGGAAAAAGGGGATAAACAGGTGATGCATGTACCAAAACGTTTCGAAAGACTGCTGTCTGATACGGTGGTGCGCCGTTGTGTACATCAGAAGCATGCACAGAAGCATCACATGGCCGGTGATGCCGCCAGGCTGGACATAGTGGATTTGGAGAGCCGTCACTGGGCGAATCTGTGTCTTCTCGACATTGTAGAAGCTGCGCACGGTTAGCACGGTGTCCCTCGGTCAAACCAGTGATAGCCAACCTACTTGACGTAATGCGATGTGGTGTGGATGATGGTAAACAGCAGCATGGAATAGGCGAGCTGCCGGTGCATCCAGATGTTCTCATCGAGCGGGATGAACCTGATCTTGGGCCGGAAGAAGCGCATGATGGTTCTGCAGACAGGGAGCAAGATGAGCATCCCGTCAACGCTCAGGACCAAGCCAGCACCTCGCGACATCCACACTGAATACTCGAGCGTGTTGAGACCCGCCAGGCGGGCATCGGTCGCTTGTTTCCACCTGCGTATCTCGTGTCAGCCGCCGCGCGAATCCTGAAATCAATTCGGCTCCACAGCATGCACTCGGGAATGCGTACCATCCATAGGCGAAGATGCCCCAGTGAAAAGTCCAGAAGAGGACATGGAAGAGCAGCTTGGTTGGCGTGAACTGCTTCCTCAGCAGTGCGAAGAACGACATCTTGCCGACCAGATCCCCCTCTTATCCCCGCACAATGCAACGGTAATGATGGTGTCGACCTGCGACTGGGGGTGTTGTCGGCTCCTCCGCCTCGGGTCGGTGCCGGGGAGTAAAAGGGCCTCGAGCGGGCGTGAGCGGTCGGAGAAGGTGGCGTGGTGATACGGTGCGAGAAATGGCGGCCCAGACTCGTCCCTCTCGGTATTAAGACTATCAAGTCGGAGTACTATCCAAAACACAAGCCCGAACCAAAAACGGGCAACAGCACGACACAAACGAAAGAGGTCGAAGCTAGAGCCCTGCTAGAAGCGAAGAATAAAAGAGTGGTCTGAGCCAGCAGCTGAAGAAAAGGAAGGACGGAGACGAGAGGCGCTCGCTGTCGCCAAGTGAAGGACAAGAGGAGAGGGGGAGCGATGAGGTGATGTGCGGACAGCCGGCTAGTCATAAGAGGTGGACACCAGTGAGCGCGCCAGCAGCTGAGAATCAGATGATGCAACAAAAGTTTCCCGCCCAGACGGCGCACACGGGCGCAAACAAGGGGCGGTAGCGTCGGTAGGGGGCGGATGCAACGGTAGCAAAACCGTGCTCCTCGGATCTCCCTGTTCGGCCGTGCAAGGATGGAGCTAAAATCTCGGTGCCGCAGGGGCCTTGAAACCTCTCGACTGGGTTGGGCAATGCTCCAAGCACTGTTTTCTCGTGCTCGCGTTTGCCCTTTCACAATTTAGACTCGTCCTCTTGTGTACGGTGGCCAAGGGGTGTTGTGGTGGAGCGGCAGGGACGGGGCAGACAGGCACACAGGTGACAAGTGTGCCGGTGGTGGGTCGACGAGAGTTGATGAGGTGGGAATACGCCGGGAGATCAGACGTTGGAGACGGTTTCGCGATTGCGAGACCTGTGTCAGATTTCTGGACCCGGCAGAGGGCCGCTATCAGACGGGAGGGAGTTCGTGACGGGCGGCGCGAGGAAGTAGAGACGCGCGATGTTAGAGACGCTTTGACCGAGGGGCTGCTGGAGGCGACCTTTGACGTTTCGTATGGACAGGGGTCCGCAGGGGATACTTCCCGAGAAAGTTGCTAGGGGGTTGCCGAGGCTTCGAATCGCAGGGGGAAATCGAATGCAGAACAAGGGGGATATTGCTCAGTCCCGTCAACATGAGATTGTCGACATGGCAGCAAATATTCCTCGACACGGCGAAGAAGCGGCGAGGTGCTGAACCCTCGTGGTTTTGTTGCGAGGCGGCGGCGGCAACCTAAGAATAGCCAGGCCCGCCCCCGAGGCCCGCCAGGCACAATGTTCCCGACAGTCGCCAAGACCTCCTGGCGCTTAAAGGCCCAGGTCTTGAAGCACGGGATTTGTTCCAGCAAAATGCCATGGGAGACTAGGCAGCTTTGGGGCATGGCGCCCACGGCTTGCCTTGCAACATCAACCAATAGTATCTGGTAATTTAGCAAAGGGCCGGTGGCATTAGCCTGATGCGGGTTAGTTGGATGCTGCACGACCCTCGCTGCACTTCAGACAGGCCTGGCTCGGCAAGCTGCGTCTCCGAATCGACCTTCTTCGACCTCACACAAGGCTGAACCGACGAATGACTGCCTCCTTGGCCGTCTGAAGTATCCGTTCCGTCACATCTTGGCCATGCTCGCTCTGCAATCAATCTTGACAGAAATCGTCCCATCGTGACTAGCGGTGGGCAGACTATCACGTCGTGATGCCGAGATACCGGCGGTGGTTTTCCACAACTCAAACTAGCGAGGCCGCGAGGGACTTCTTCAGTCGTGCTTCTGCGGGTTCTGAGCTCGTGTGAGCTTCCATGAGATGCCAAACTTACCTCAAATTGGCTCAGTTTCTCACGGGCACGGTGCCCGGGCCATGATTACGCGAAAAAGCTTCGCACCTCCACGGTTTTGTGAGGTGAGACACACTTCTTCAGGGGTGAGGCACAGACCCCTAGACCGTGAAACGAGCGCTCGAAAACACCCACATGATGGAAGGTGCCGCCAGAAGTCCGGCGAAACGTGAGGGATTCCCATGTGCACACTGTCGGAGAATGCCATGCAGGCCTCAGAAGTACCATCAGTGTCACAGCCGGCGGCTCATACTCTCAGCGCCGCGCCAACACCATGTCGGGACTTCAAATCTCTTGTGAAACCGTCAATCCCGGACAAACAAGTCGCAGGTCGGGAACCAAAGCTTGACGGCTAAGTCGGCAAGTGGGGTGGCTGGGAAGAAGCTGCGAAGCGAGGTCTGGAAGTGATATCTCGACTGGGTTTGGTTTGTCCCATGTGCTCAGGAGCGACTGATATCCGGTTCCGAGGTTGAGCGTGAAAGACAAAGGGTGAAGTCGAGCGACTGGGGGTGCGTGGTCAGAGGCGACGACCCACGCAGCAGCTGCGGAATCATCCATCACAGACGGCGAGGGCAACTGCGTGTTGTGATCTGTAAAAATCGACAATTCGAGAAGTCGGGTCGTACAGTTGATCGTCCGAAGAGATGGCCGGGTCTGATATAAGCTTGTTTGTGAAATGCCCGCCTGCATCGCATCTGCACACCATCGCATCCCGGCCGTGAGGCTGCCCTGGACGATCCGGGCCGCGCCGCACGTGGGGAATCGTACGATTTTTGCGTCCTCCCAGACGCCCAAGACACCGAGGGCCTCTTGTCTTTGTGGTATAAATCACTCGGACGACCTCCTCGTGCTGCCTCTGAACCTTTCCTTTTTCCTTGATGTGTCCTAGACTAATGCTAGTGAGTGTCGTGTGGTTGCCTAGTTGGTCATTCACGAAAGCCGCACACGACCGGATACAGTCTTCTTGGGGATTCCCGCCTCTGGGTTGCGCCCTCGAGTTGTTGCAATGTCTTCAAAGAGCATCCATTGTTGATAATGGGACCGTCTGGATAAACAGTAGGCAGTAAGGCAGTGGGCAGTAGGTAGTAGAACGGCAGTACAGAGGACTTGTCGTGGCTCTATAAACACCAGCCCGACCACATGAGCAACAGGCGATGGGGTGAGGGTAAGAAACGAGAAACCTGTGGCTGAAGGCGAACGAAAGCTGAGCCTTTGGAGTTTGGAAAGAAAGCTTGCGCGGCTTTCGTCTGACTGGTTGTGGCTGAGCCCAGTGAGCGCAACTGAACGCGTGCTGTGGCGGGGCTCTTCAAGGTGAACGATGCGTTGATTGGCTAAGGTAGCAATCGGATTGCGGGCAAACTTCCCCACCAATTTTTTGGTGGTCTTTCGTCACTGCAGCAGGGGCTCCATCTGCCCAGACACCCAGACCATCAGGCACCGTTGGCCCCTGGGAGATTATTCACGGGAATTCGTAAAGGCCATCCCTCCCCGGGTCGCTCGATGCAATAAGCCTAACAACACAAACGACTCGCCGCTGCCGGATCACCACTCGCATATCGGGCCGCCAGCGCAACTCCTCCTCTTTTGCGAGCCACGAACCGCGACCATTGCCGGCTTGCTAGCGGGCGTTAATCAATTAATTAGTTGGCGCTTGGAATAGCACGCGCATGAAAGGCCCACCATGGTGAGCACCACCGCCTCCTTCGAGATGGCGTCGCCGACAGAGCCTGCGCCCGCTCTCCGCCGCGAACCCAGATTCAACCGCGGAAATCGCTGACAACGGCCGTGTCGCAGGGTATCACACGACGTGCAAAAGACAAGGCCGCCCGCGCCGATCGCTCTGCCGGCGGGGCCGGCGGGGGTAGCTCCGCGAAACCCAAGAAGGCCACCTTCGACACGACAAAGAAGAAGGAGATTGGCGTCTCTGACCTGACGTTGCTGCGCACCGTGTCCAACGAGGCCATCAACGAGAACCTGAAAAAGCGCTTCGAGGGCGCCGAGATCTACACGTACATCGGCCATGTCTTGGTTTCGGTCAACCCCTTTCGCGACCTCGGCATCTACACCGAGCAGGTCCTCGACAGCTACCGGGGTAAGAACCGGTTGGAGATGCCCCCACACGTCTTCGCCATCGCCGAGTCCTCCTACTACAACATGAAGGCGTACAAGGAGAACCAGTGCGTTATCATCTCGGGCGAGTCCGGCGCCGGCAAGACCGAGGCCGCCAAGCGCATCATGCAGTACATTGCCAACGTCTCGGGAGGGGGCGAGACCGGCGACATCCAGCAGATCAAGGACATGGTACTGGCGACCAACCCCCTCCTCGAGTCGTTTGGTAACGCCAAGACGCTGCGGAACAACAACTCGTCGCGCTTCGGCAAGTATCTACAAATCCACTTCAACACCCAGGGCGAGCCGGTTGGTGCCGACATCACAAACTACCTGCTCGAGAAGACACGTGTGGTTGGCCAGATCGCCAACGAGCGCAACTTCCACATCTTCTACCAGTTCACCAAGGGCGCGTCGCAGCATTACCGCGAGACGTTTGGTGTTCAGAAGCCCGAGACGTACATCTACACCAGCAGATCCAAGTGCTTCAATGTCGACGGTATCGATGATTTGGCCGAGTATCAGGAGACGCTTGATGCCATGAAGGTTATTGGCCTTTCACAGGCAGAGCAGGACAACATCTTCCGCATGCTGGCGGCTGTTCTTTGGACCGGCAACCTTGTGTTCCGCGAGGATGAGAGCGGATACGCGGCCGTGTCGGATCAGTCGGTTGTAGACTTTTTGGCCTACCTCCTCGAAGTCGAACCCGCCCGCCTCGTCCACGCCATCACGATCCGCATTCTTACGCCGAGGAACGGGGAGGTGATCGAGTCCCCAGCGAATGTGGCCCAGGCGACGGCGACCAGGGACGCCCTAGCCAAGGCCATCTATCACAATTTGTTCGACTGGATCGTGGAGCGGATAAACCAATCCTTGAGGGCGCGGCAGGCTACGGCCAACTCGATTGGCATTCTTGACATTTACGGCTTTGAGATTTTCGAGAAAAACAGCTTTGAGCAGCTCTGCATCAACTACGTGAATGAGAAGCTACAGCAGATCTTCATCCAGTTGACCCTCAAGGCCGAGCAAGAAGAGTACGCGCGGGAGCAGATCAAGTGGACGCCTATTTCCTACTTTGATAACAAAGTCGTGTGCGACCTGATTGAGTCCATCAGGCCGCCGGGTGTCTTCTCCGCCCTGAAGGACGCCACCAAGACTGCCCACGCCGACCCCGCCGCTTGTGATCGCACCTTTATGCAAGGCATTAATGGCATGTCAAACCCTCACCTGACCCCCCGGCAGGGCAACTTCATTATCAAGCACTATGCCGGCGACGTCACGTACACGGTCGACGGCATCACAGACAAGAACAAGGACCTCCTCCTAAAGGGCCTTTTAAACCTCTTCCAGGTCAGCCAGAACAAGTTTATCCACACCATCTTCCCCAACCAGGTGGATCAAGATAACCGGAAGCAACCCCCGACTGCAGGCGACAGGATAAGAACGTCGGCCAACGCGCTCGTGGAGACGCTCATGAAATGCCAGCCGTCATACATCCGGACCATCAAGCCCAACGAGAACAAGTCGCCGACCGAGTACAACGTCCCCAACGTGCTCCACCAGATCAAGTATCTCGGCCTCCAAGAAAACGTGCGCATCCGGCGCGCCGGCTTCGCCTACCGTCAGTCCTTCGAAAAGTTTGTCGACCGGTTTTTCTTGCTCTCGCCCGCCACGTCGTATGCTGGCGAGTACACCTGGCAAGGGTCCTACGAAGCGGCGGTCAAGCAGATCCTCAAGGACACCAGCATTCCCCAGGAAGAATGGCAGCTCGGCGTCACGAAGGCCTTCATCAAGTCGCCCGAGACGCTGTTCGCGCTTGAGCACATGAGAGACCGGTACTGGCATAACATGGCGACGCGTATTCAGCGCATGTGGCGCGCGTACCTGGCGTACAGGGCCGAGTCTGCGACCCGCATCCAACGGTTCTGGAGGAAGAAGCGGACTGGGGCCGAGTACCTCCAGCTCCGGGATGACGGGCACGGGGTCCTACAGGGCCGCAAGGAGCGCAGGAGGATGAGCATTCTCGGCTCTCGGCGGTTCCTGGGCGACTACCTCGGCATCAATGCAAGCACCGGTCCCGGAGCCCAGGTGCGGAACGCCATCCAGCTGGGGGGCAACGAGAGGGCCGTGTTCTCGTGCCGCGGCGAGCTTCTGGAGGCCAAATTCGGCCGGTCCAGCAAGCCCAGTCCCCGAATCCTGATTGTCACCAACAACAAGTTTTACATCGTGGCACAGATGATGGGCCAAAACCACCAGGTTCAGATTGTGGTTGAGCGTTCTTTCCCCTTGGGGGCCATCAAGTTCACTGGCACGTCTACAAGCCGAGACGACTGGTTCTCGTTGGGCGTGGGGTCGCAGCAAGAGGCTGATCCGCTGCTCAACTGCGTGCTCAAGACGGAGATGTTCACGCAGATGAAGAGAGTGATGCCCGGCGGGTTCAACTTGAAGATGGGGGAAGCCATCGAGTACGCAAAGAAGCCGGGCAAGATGCAGATGGTCAAGGTTCTGAAGGACTCGCCCTCCCCCCACGATTTCTACAAGAGCGGCGCCGTGCACACCCAGCAAGGCGAGCCGCCGAACTCTGTGTCGCGGCCAACACCCAAAGGCAAACCAGTCCCCCCGAGGCCCATCACCCGCGGAAAACTCATCAAGCCTGGCGGGCCGGGCGGCAGACCTTCCAGGGTTCCTGTCAACCGCAAACCCCAGCCTCGGCCATCAGCAGGTGCTTCTCCGGCGGCGGCGAGCGCGGCGGCTGCTTCTTCAAGGCCGGTTCCGCAACCCCCCCGACCAGCAGCAACAGCGGCATCTGTCAGCATCCCCTCACACACCCGGACCCAGTCCAACTCATCGGCTGTGCGGGCTCCTCCTCCTCCGCCCCCTACGGCGCCCGCTGCAAAGCCAAAGATTATGGCCAAGGTTTTATACGATTTTGCTAGCGAAAAAGGCAACGAGCTCTCGATCAAGGCGGGCCAGGTGATCGAGATCGTCCAAAAGGAAAACAATGGTACGTTTTTGGTTGCTGCTACGGTCGAATAATCCACTCTGGCTTATTATTATCATACTGACCAAATTTCTCGTTTTATCAGGCTGGTGGCTCGCAAAGACTGGCGGCGGGCAAGCCTGGGTTCCGGCCGCCTACGTAGAGGAGCAAGCACCGCCCCCGGTCGCGGCACCCCGGCCACCACCACCCCCGCCGGCGGCGAACGGGTCTGCGGCCAGAGCGAAGCCCGCGGCGCCACAGCCTCCGGCCAAGCGCCCAGCAGCAGGCCGGAAGCCGGTTGGGCTGCAGGGCCGCGATTCGGCCATGAGCATGAACGGGTCGGACAGCAGCAGGAGTAATACCCCAACGCCGAGCCTGGCTGGGAGCTTGGCGGATGCGTTGTTGGCGAGGAAGAACGCCATGGCGAAGAAGGATGATGATGATGACTGGTAGATAGGATAGATAGCCTTCTTTGCTGCGGCGTGTTGCCTGAATGATGAGGTGCGCTTATGGTCGATACCTAGGCTGAAGCCTGTATGTTCGAAGCACTGTGACGATTATAAGTGGGCGATTATAAGTGGTGGCGATTATACATGGTGGCTCTTCGAGACTTGGTGTACGTGTGAACAACCTCGGCGGTCGTATAATATTCGAGGGCGTCGTCGTCCAATGTCAACCATCGTCCTCCCGAGTCAACACCTTCCGCCTCCGGATTAGCTCGGCCAAAGGGACGTCCTCGTCGTCTCCCCGCGCAGGTATGATTTCCTCCTCGACCTCCTCGTCCACGCCATAATCCCAGAGCCGGTCGCCATCCGAGTTGGTCCATAACCGCTTGCCAGCCCGCCCGTAGTCTTCCCCGCGGCGGCTGTCATCATCATTCTCAGTGTCAAAGTCGTCTAACTCTTCAAGCTCGGCAATGATTCCGGACCGCTGATGAACCTGCGCCGGCAGTCTCCTCAGAAAGTCCTCCTCTTGCCGTTTCTCAAAAGCGGCCCTCACCTCTTCGGGAGTCTGGTAGGCGTCATATCGCTCCTCGCGATGCTGCGCAGCCCCGGGCCACGCACCCCGCCTCGCCTGGCGCATCTTCTCCGGGTCCGGCGGCGGCCACAGCCCGGGCAGGTCATTGAACCCATTCTCCTCCCACTCCCACCCCACCCCCTTCCCAGGGGTCGTCACATTATTATCAACCACCGGCCCGCCTCCAAAAATAGGCAGAAACCACCTCAACACATTCCGCGTCCCCATCGCCTGCGCCATATTCGCAAACACGCCCAGATCATACGGATACTCGATCCTCTCAAGCCGCGCCCGCAACGCCGCATCATCATCCCCCCAAAACTCCCCCCGGCCATCATCCATCCGCGCCAGCACGGCCTCATGCCGCTCCACCTCCCAGTCCTCAATCATGGTACTATTCCACACCCACCCTTTAACCGTAGTAACCAGCAACACCCCGAGCGCAAACACGGTCCCGCCATTCACCAGCACCAGCACCGTCAGCCCGACCAGACTACTGACCGAAGGCCCGAGATAGGCCGGCAGGTGGCGCGCCGTCCACACCGCGGCGAGGCGCTGCCAGAGGAGGCTGGTGAGGTACCAGAGGGCGAGGTTGGTGTGGGCCAGGAAGCGGAGGAAGTAAGGGAAGGTCTGCATGGAGACGCAGGCGCCGGTCCAGGGGCAGTGGTGGTCCATTTTGGGGATGCAGCGCGCGCAGTGGCGGCAGTGGTGGGCGCGCGGGGGCTTGGGGGCGGCGCATTTCTTGCACCAGCGGGTTGTTGTCTTGGGGGTTGTGGTTGGGCGGAGGTCAGGGTCGGGATTTTCGGGGGGTGTTGAGGATTTTGAGGATGAAGGTGGGAAGAGGTAGCGGCCGGGATCGACGGTGCAGGCGAGGTAGTAGGTCCACCAGACGTTGAGGAGGAGGAGGTTGAAGGTGATGGTCTCTTGGCGGGGGAGCGGCCCCGGGGCGAGGTCGGGGTCGGTGTTGAAGAGGTATTGCGAGTAGTAGCCCTGGAAGGCGATGAGGCAGCAGACGGCGGGGATGTAGAGGAGGTGCAGCCCCTGCGTCGAGGGGCCGGTTTGGAGCGAAGGCATTGTCAATGTCAAGGGCGTGGTGGTCGGTCCATGGAGGTTGTTGTATCTCGATGGGAATACGTTTTGTGGTTTGGCTGATCAGCCTCGAGGTTGGATCGAGTTGGGGTCGAGGAGGGATCGAGATTGCATGACAATTGGAGAAAGCCGCGGTTGCTGACAGATGGGACGCGTCGTGGACTCGGGGTGCACCAACGTCACCTCGCATCTGCAGGGCCTATCAACGGTGGTTAGCGGGTACGGTAGGCTGTCGCATCGTGATTGTGGAGACCTCGGATGCCCCTAACTCGCGCTCAGGGGCCGAACCAGGGGTTGACGTGTGGCTAAAATTTGGCACTGATCTGCGACAGGGGAACGAACACTCATAAACCCACTCCACTCATCCAATATGAACAGCTGACTGACTTCATGTTGTGTGATATTTCAACTTCAGGACTCTCTTTAACTAAGTTGATGCATTCCGGACAGTGTGGCAGACCGGGGCAGCCCTCGGCATCCAACCCGTGACTATGCCCAACGCCAACCCGTTGACGGCGCTCTGGTGAGTCTCCCCCTTGAAGAACCCTTTCGATCAGCTGGATGCTAACACCCCTCCAGTGCCGTCACGTCCTTCTTATGGCTTGCCCACAGTCTGGAAGACCACCAGATTATAGAACAGCCAAGGCTCTCATCTCTGCTCGTCCTCCTCATCGCAGCCCTATCATCCTATGCAGCCAGTTTCTGTGCCGTGTGGCTTCCGGGCACAAACGGGAGGTTCGGTGAGTGACATGGAGACCGGACTCGCCGGCTTTCCAGCACGCGGTTACTAACTCGGGCCACCAGACGATGGGCCGGGACCATTACATGTGAAGCGCCCCAACCTGCCCAAGAAACCACGGAGATACTTTCTGCCCGGGCTAGTCGCGTGCATCATTCTGCGCCTCGAGATCTTCCACCGTGTGACGCTCGATCTACAATGTTCGAAACCGGGAGTTGAGGTGAGTGCGCTCTATATCCTGCCTCTGAGAAGTACTACGTTCTCTAACAACCAACCCAGTCCTTCTTGCCCCTATTGATTCTCTTATACGAGCTCTTGCCGGGCCGCAGGACACGGTCAGGCGCCGGCGATGACGACGAGGTAGACCGCGACGATATCGGTCTGACACTTCTCGAATCCTTCAGTAGCTGGTTCAGCGAATCCAAAGCATCGCTGTCGGTTGGGGTTCTGATGCTCACCCTGGGCACATACCTTGTATCGTCGCAGGATCCCAGGTCCACCTTATTTTGCTCAAGCCAAGACCGGAGCGTCCTTGTCGTTCTCTTCCAGTGGGTCGGTCTCCTGGTCGACGCAGCCATCGCCATCATGCTATGGCGTACTCTTGCCTGGGCACGAACAACCAAAAGCCGGCTGAAGACGCTGAGCGGCATTCTTCTGGTCGCATCACTCGGCACCGGTCTGCTCTACTGGACTTCCCGCCTAGTCCTCCCCGCCACACCCATGAGCTACCACTTCCGGGGCCTTGGCTCTTTATATCTTTTCGATGTCGTCGTCGATGGCATCGTCTTCTCCGCCTTCCTCATCTCTACCAGCCTTCTCGCCACCGAGGGGAGCCCTCTGTCCCTCGTTGGAACCATCGCGTTTCTCTTTGGGATTCTGCAAGCAGTCCAGAGGACACGATTGACAGGGACGTGGGAGAACATCTCGCCTGCCACTACCCACTCTGGGCTGATTCTCATCTGCGTCGGCTTCTCGTCTTTTGTCTACGCCAACAACATCAAATCCGTCGTCCTTATTCACCGCGCTTTCGTTGTCTTCTTTCTCGTTGTCGTCACCATCGTGGCGACCATCTACACACCCATCAAAGCACTCCAAATCGTCGAAAAACACCCATTAATAAAGCATATCTACGATGCGCGGATCCAAGCCGGCCGGTGGCTCGTCCATGCGAGGGTCAGCAACTCGTTATCCGTCGCGGTCCAAGAGTACAGAGAGCGCCACAATGGCAGGGAGCCGCCGCCCAAGTTTGACATTTGGTACAACTTGGCCAACGAGCACCGCTCTGTCATCATCGACCATTTCCCGCAGATAGAGAACGATCTCCTCCCGTTCTGGGGCGTACCACCGTCCAAGATCAGAGAAAATGTCCGCCGCGCTGCTGCAGAGCCCGACATGGTTATCCTGCAAATCCAGGGCGGCAAGGCCCAGCATAATCTGCCTCCGGCAAACCCATACAAGCTGGTGATGGATGATCTGGTTGGCTTGGTCAAGGGGTTTGCACAACACCTTCCTGACATGGAATTGGCCATCAACCTGGACGAGCGGCCACGAGTGCTTGCGCCATGGGACGACGTCCAGAGGTTTACCAAGACGGCAAACCGGAAACGCATCAGCAAGCTGTTGCCCAGGACCTCAGGCTCTCTTGATGAGATGCCCGTGGTGGCTCCGTCCGCAGCGGACAACAAGCAGCAGGCCCAGGAGAACTTCACCCCGGTAAGGGCCCTCCGAGAGATGACGGCCCTCACCTGCCCACCGGGGACCAAGGCACGGGCAGGGACACACTGGGACATCCGGGACTTTTGCGCTTCTTGCGCCAAACCGCAGTCGCAGGGCCTATACCTGACCAACTGGGCCCTGTCACAACAGGTCTGCCACCAGTCCGACCTACTCCGCCTGCACAGCTTCCACATGACGCCGCCACAAATCCGCCCTCTACAGGGGCTGCTCCCCGTCTTCAGCAGGGCGAAAACCGACAGCTACAGCGACATCCTCATCCCGCTGCGGCGGATCAGCGAGCCAGCCGGGCCGAACACGGAGGGGTTCGACATGAAGTGGGCGAGGCTGTTCTGGCGCGGCAAAGTAGACCGGCCCAGCTCCGACCACGGGCTGGTACGCGGCGGGCACCAAGAGCGGCTCGTACATTCGCTCAACACGCCCGCACGGTCGGAGCGGACCACACTACTCTTACCAAACAAGAAAAATACGTTCGCGTTCGAGCAGGTGCCGACGGGGGCTCTCAACGATCTCCTGCCCCTGGATGTCGCCTTCTCCAGCTACACGGCCTGCAAGGGAAGCAAGGGAACGGCGGCGGCCAATGACGACTCCTCCTGCAAGGATGCGGGCAACGAGTTCCACAAGAAGGCCGGCGACGACGAAGAGGGCCTGCGCAACCAGTACGTCATGGTCGTCGACACGGACAACGGCCCGCCGCGCGAGCTCCTGCGCACGCTCCGGTCCAGCAGCGTCCCCTTTTACGCGTCCATCTTCCAGGAGTGGTACAGCGAGCGGCTCCTACCGTGGGTCCACTTCGTCCCCGTGGACCTGCGCTTCCACGCGCTCCACAGCACGCTGGCGTACTTTGTCGGCATCCACAAGGCCGACGGCCGCAGGCTGAACGGGCGCGAGGTCGAGATGGCGGCGCGGCAGGACGACGCCAAGTGGATTGCCGAGCAGGGCAGGCGCTGGGCCGACAAGGCCGTGCGGAGGGAAGACATGGAGCTTTATCTGTTCCGGCTCTTGTTGGAATGGGGGCGCATTGTAAACGATAAGAGGGACGGGATCGGGTTTGTACATGTACCGTGATAGGTGATAGGGAGTATCTGGTTGACAATTTGTAGCATAAAGTAGGGGGGTTGGATATTATTGACATTCGGATTGCTAGCGGTTACAAACATACACGGGTCGAACTGACACAAATGGGAAAAAACATCAAAATGCGACACGCAGTTGCCCGCTGCGCCGTAACCGCCGTAATCTGCACATGAGGGTTCTGCACAGAGGAACCGCTCTCCCGCTGCGCCGACTGCCTGCCTGGCCGAGTGGAGGCTCCCCGCACCACTGCAGGGCCACGCTTGGCAATTCCACGTGCATCATCGCTGTTCCACCAGCCTGGCCACACCCCGAGCCTCTTCAACTATCCTACTTCTTTAGTAATCATTTCCTGAACATCGCAAGGAGAAGCAGGTTCTTTTTGAACAAGTCTTGATTGAACACCCAACTGTCTCTCGCAGCAGCGCCGCCTCTCCCAAACCGCATCGCTTCTTTCGCTCCTATCGCTCCCGTTGCGCAGCCATGGCAGACAGCGCCGAGGCGGGCAGCAGCGACGCCCAGATCACCTTCAAGGTGAAGAGCTCCAATGACAAGACGCACACCATCACCATGGCCGAGTCGGCAACTGTTCTCGACCTCAAGACGAAGCTGGCCGGAAGCGATTTCGAGGACACCCCGGCCGATAGGCAACGGCTGATCTACTCGGGGCGCATCATGAGGGACCCGGATGCCCTGAGCGTCTACAAGATCAAGAATATGAATATCATTCACCTGGTCAAGAGCGCGCGCAGCAACCCGGCCCCAGCAGCCACCAGCGCCTCCACTTCGGCCGCGACACCCGCCGCCGTTCCCCAAAGCATGGCCGCCGGTTCCGGCGCCGGCGACCTTCTTGCAGGGCTCACCGGTGCTAGGTACGCCGGCCATGCCAACCTACCGAGCGCCTCCCTGTTTGGCGCAGACGGCGGAGTGAGTGTATTCTGTCTGGCGGTTTTGCCGCCAGGGTTGGACCGGGCTGTCACTAACTCGTTATCTGTAGATGGGCGCCCCGCCCAACGAGGAGCAGATGGCCCAAATGCTGTCGGACCCGATGGTTGCGCAGACCATGACCGAGGCGCTGAACAACCCCAACTTTGTCGACCAAATGATCCGCTCGAATCCCACGCTGGCCAGTATGCCGCACGCTCGCGAGATGCTCCAGTCTCCTTACTTCCGGAACATGATAACAAATCCCGAGGCCATCCGGATGGCAGCGAGGATGCGAAGAGCATTTCAAGGAGGGGGGGACTCGGCGTTTCCGGCTCCCGGCGCCACAGACAATACGCCCGCTGGTGCGCCAGGGGCCGGAGGTTCCGCAGCAGCAGGTGACAACACCAACGACATGCTCCGGTCTCTTTTCGGTGGCGCCGGGGCCGGCGGCAATCCCTTCGCGCCGGATGCCGCGAACCCTCTCGCTTCTCTCCTGGGCATGATGCCGCCGGGCGGTCCCTCTGGCGGAGCAGCCGCAACTGGCCAAGCACCTGCCGCTTCATCCGAGAATAGGGATGCGTCGGCCGCCAGCGGCCAAGCCGGCCAACCACCCAACCCTTTCAGCGCGCTGTTCGGCGGCCTCGGACAAGGCACCGCCCCGGGGGGGGCCAACGCCGCCAACAACAACCCCTTTGGGCTGCCTCCCATGTCACCGGAGGCTATGCAGCAAATGGCACAGCTGTGGGGGATGGGCTCGCCCGGGACGGCGGCGGCTGCTGCGGCACCGGCCGACAACAGGCCGCCCGAGGAGCGCTACGCCGACCAGCTCCGCCAGCTGAACGACATGGGCTTCTTTGACTTTGATCAGAACGTAACTGCCCTGCGTCGTAGTGGCGGCAGTGTGCAAGGCGCCATCGAGTACCTGCTCTCGGGTCCATAAATGCACCCACCTCTGAAAGGAGCCATCTCCTGTGTGCCGGTTGGAATGAGACGAGGGATGGGGGGTAGGTTGGTGAGCCAGTATGGTGTGGTACCCTGTAATGAGACAAGACCCAAGAGGAAACAGATGCAGAACGAACATGGCGGGTCGTCGTGGTGCTTGCTTATGAAAAGCGAAACCTTTTTCTTGAGCATGGAGGCTTGATATTACAGCGGGCTTTCGAGTCAACTAGTGGCAGGTTGTTGTAGGTATCTGTGAGCGAGGAGGTCATCAACGATGCATTGTGTACGTTTTGTTGAAAAGCGACTGTCAGAATCGGCTCCTTTGGCGAAAACCATGTGTGTGCAGTAGATGATACAAGATAGCCTTGGCATTCAGTCATTCTAGCTATCAGCCACAGAAACTCCCAGGGTTTCTGAATCAGACAACTGAAAACAGAGAAGAAAATTGCCCCCCACACGCCACACCACACACCGCCAGGCGAAGCCGAGACCCGGTTCCCCTGAACATTTGCTACCGGAGTTGCGGTTTTGGGCTTTAGGGCCCAATTTTCAGCAGGTCCCGTGGACATGGAACCCTGCTGAGATGGGATCCGGGGCCGTAAAATGAGCGGATGCCGATCCCTGATGGGAACTCCTTGTTGATGGGTTTTTAACTTTGCGATGAGAAGAGGCACAACAAACCATCCAATCACCAACTCGACCCAGCAAAACCAAGTCCAGATCTCTTGTGAAACTCCAGGACCATTTGAACCCTCTTTCAAAAACCCCCATTCGCTTTAAGAACTTGAATCCCCCCCCCCCAATATTGAGAACCAACCGGCTTCTCACTCACAAGTCAACTCAACACCACCCACCACCACACAAGATGCTCAGATGGTGAGAGCCGCCTAATCCAGATCTGTACAATATTTATTTGCAAATTTAAAAAAACCTGACTCTCTGCCAGGTACCAAGCCCGCCTCGCGGCGCGGCCACTGCTCACGCAAGCCGTCACCACATCCTTCCTCTTCGCCGTGGGCGACATCACGGCCCAGCAACTGGTCGACAAGAAGGGCATTGAGAAGCACGACCTCGCTCGCACGGGACGCATGGCCCTCTACGGCGGCGGTACGTTTTGCCCTTCCCCCCCTTCAAAATCCCAAACCCCCATCCAACCAAACACCTCGTTTCCACGAGTAAAGCGATATATAAATACTGACCAAAAATAAAATAAACAGCCATCTTCGGCCCCGCAGCAGCAACCTGGTTCAAGTTCCTCTCGCAGCGCGTCAACCTGCGCTCGGCCAACACAACCATGCTGGCGCGCGTGGCCTGCGACCAGGGGGTGTTTGCGCCGACTTTCATCGGCGTCTTCCTCGGCAGCATGGCGGTGCTCGAGGGCACGTCGCCGGCCGACAAGCTCTCCAAGAGCTACTCGGAGGCGCTGCTGACCAACTGGATGATCTGGCCGTTTGTGCAAATGGTCAACTTCAAGCTCGTGCCGCTGCAGCATCGGTTGCTGTTTGTTAATGTTATTAGTATTGGGTGGAACTGTTATTTGAGCTTTTTGAACAGCTCTTGAGTTTTAGGGGAAAAGGGAAAGGGGGGTGGTTGTTGTTCCATGGTTTGGTTCATAGACAGCCGGAGTTTTTTTCTTTCTTTCTTTACAGTAATAGATAGAGAGAGGGGTTTGGGGGGAGGGCGTTTACGTCTGGTCGCTGAGCGACAGGTGCTTTCTATTCAATAGACTCATGGACGTCATTACTCTTAAAGAACTCGTCGTTCAGCTGTCAGGTCAAACGCTATGCCAACAGGTCACAAGAGAAGTCCTTTTTCTTTATCCCACATTTACCCTCTCCCCTCAGAATGTTGGTCATGTCAACATCACATCAGTCTGGGCTGTCTCCCGCCCTACGCAACTTCGATGACAGCAGGAGCCGTGATGGTTTGGCCCGAAACCTTTTCGAGACCCTCGCCACCCTAAGAGGATCAAGTTAGCACAGGCTGCAAGTTCAGCAAATAACTCGCCAGGCACACTTACATAGCTCATCAGCGGGCTCACTTCAACGCCCGCCTTGGGGTCCTCGCTGACAACGGTGGCACCCCCCGCCTGTACCCAGCGCTTGCCCTGGGCCATGATGTCGTACTTGCTGGTATCGGGGTCGTCCTCGCCGGTGCCTCGCGCATTCTTGAGCGGGCTGAACTCGTCCTCGCGGCGGACCTCCATGCAGGCGAACTTGCTCATCTCCAGCATGGGAAAGACGTCAAACACAAACTGCTCCAGCTTGATGCCGTTGGGTTTGGTCGGCTTGACCGTCTCGCCAGACTCGATGTCGGCATAGGGGATCTTCTTGCGGGCCACGTGGTGCGGCAGGGTCTTGGCCCACTCCGGGATGGTCTCGAGGAAGCGGAACGAGTAGTAGTGGTTGACAATGTTGGCGGCGCGGAACCGGAGCACGCCCGGCTGCTTGGAGTCTTGCTCGGCAGCAACCTCGGCGTCGATTTCGCTATACTCCACCACATCCGGCCGGCCATTCTTGCAAACGATCAGACCGACGCTCTCGGTGGCGTTGCGCTTGCGCACCACCTTGGTGGCAATGTCGACATTCACAAAGGCCGAGAAGCCGATGAAGACGGGATCGGCCACCTTGACGAGGCAGTTGTCCACGCAGTAGGCGTGGATGTGCTCAATGCCCCGCTTCTTCATGTCGTCCAACACCTTGGACTCGACCAGGGCATTGTAGATGCCGCCGTTGCCGTCGGGCGCCACGGCCACCTTGCCCTTGCTCTCGAGCAGGATCTTGCCATCGTTCGAGATACAGGGGAGGACGCCCTGCTCAAAGATGAAGACGTTTTCGGGCTTCAGTCCGAAATAGCTGTGCTCCTTGAAGTACTGCTCGGTAGGCCCGCGGGTCGGCCCGGACGTCATGACGTACCACGGAACGGTGACGCTGCCGCCGGTGCCGGCCTTCTTGGCGGCGAGCTGCTCGACCTTGCGAATGCGCTCGGCCTGGATCTGGAACAGGGACTTGGTGGACGGCAGGCCGATGTCGAAACAGCCCTTGGGCGCCGAGCTGCCCAAGCGGGTGCCCTGGCCGCCAGCCATGAGGACCACGCCCACCTTGTTTGCGGCGATCAGATCAAGACCCTCGGCGTACCAGCGGTCGATGTCCTCGGGCTTGGAGTCCATGATGCTCGCGCACGCCGACTCGGGCAGGGGCTCGAGCGACGGCTGGGCTGCCCCGCCATCCTCGGCCTTGGGCGGGGCAAGGGCTTTGGCGGTGATGGTGTTGATGTAGGTCGGGTCAAAAAGCGACAGTTGCTGGTACAGCGACGCCTTTTCTGTGCTGGACAGGGAGTCGTAAAAGGTGAGCACATGGCCCTGGCCGGCGAGCGTGTACTTCTGCTTGAGCTCCGAGAGCTGTTCTGGTGTTGGTTCCTGCGGGGCATCCTTGCTCCCCAGGTTCAGCGCTTGCTTGATTGCGTCCATGGTGCAATAAGTCGTCAGTGAACAATGCAAATACCTGCAATCGAGTTTGCGTAGGGCGAAATGATGCAATTGTTCTGAGAGAGGATAAACATTCCAGAACACGGACTCAAGGGCTTTTTAAGGAGTCTCACAACACGAAAACAAAAGAGTCCGATACGAATCCCCAATCCCAAGCAACCCAAACAAGCCCCTCCTCATCGGACTCGGAGCCTGGAGAGTTCTGGGCAGGAATGCCCCGCAGTTAGCGCGATGCGCCACGTCCTCTGAGCTCCCGTCGCGAACCCCATTGAGACAGCCCCGGATCCACCGTGTGCGACAACATCGGCCTCCTATTCGCCGGGATGACAGGGGCGGTCTGAAGTGCCGGGGCTGCCCAGCATCTTCCGTTGCATGTTTCCGATGCAGAACAACGGACGGATCGGAAACTCGCGAGATGCATTGCGGAGAGAAAGGCAGGCATTTCGACAGAAATCTCGGGAAGAGACACAACAGAAGTGTTGAGCGGAACGATATTACTCCGAAACTCGGCGCTAGTAACATTTGGCGTGGTGCTGCCTGGTGGCGGTCCCAGGGGTCTCTTGGGGCAGGCATCTTCCCCCTGCAGAAAGCTCAGATGGCGATGGCCTCGAACTTTCCATTTATTCAGCCGCGCTGCTGCTTGCGACCGGACTGATAGAGGCCCCCCCAGGTTCTTCACTTTGTCTGAACTTTTGGCACTGTCTGTCATAAAGGAAGAGATGGCACCCGAGGCAGCAGAGGACGTCCCGACTGGTACATGTACCCCCACCTTTCAAGGCCGCCTCAAGCTCGAAAGCTTCATGTTCAACGCCGGCGCAACGGCCGTGGGGCCACGACGAAGCCCACGCATTTCGGGGACCTCTTCGACAGCAGCGACCCCGCCGGTGCCATCCCGAATCTCAACATCCCGCTCTCCATCCAAGCGCAAAGCGCTCACTCCGGCCGCCAGCGAGGACGACGACAACGACGTCTCCTCCACCTCCACCTCCATCACCACCCCCAAGCCCACCACCCCATCCAAACGCAAACGGCCGCGCCAAAACCCATCCTCCGGCTACGCACCCCCCGCAACCTACGCCCACCTCTCCCCCCTCCCCGACGCGCTGGCGCCCAACCTCCTAATCCTCTTCATCGGCCTCAACCCAGGCATCCAGACAGCCCGCACCGGCCACGCCTACGCCCACCCAACCAACCACTTCTGGCGGCTGCTGCACACCTCAGGCGTGACCCCCCGGCTCTGCGCCCCGACCGAAGACCGGCAGATGCCGGCGCGGTACGCGCTGGGGCTGACCAACATCGTGTCGCGGCCGAGCCGCAACGGC
The DNA here is from genome assembly GCA_033296705.1 of Chaetomidium leptoderma. Taxonomy (NCBI): domain Eukaryota; kingdom Fungi; phylum Ascomycota; class Sordariomycetes; order Sordariales; family Chaetomiaceae; genus Chaetomidium; species Chaetomidium leptoderma. The sequence goes on along the minus strand of MU856846.1, from coordinate 107,304 downwards.
GCGGAGCTGAGCCGACACGAAATGGACGCGGGCGTGGCGATTCTCGAGCGGAAAGTGCGCCGGTGGCGGCCCGAGGTCGTGTGCGTCGTGGGCAAGAGCATCTGGGAGAGTCTTTGGCGGGTGCGGCACGGGGGAAGGGCGATCAAGGCTGGGGAGTTTCGCTATGGGTGGCAGGATCGGGGGGAGAATATGGGGCTTTTGGAGGACGAGGGTGATCAAGAGGAGGAGGAGAGGGAGGAGGGGGTTGTCTATGATGAGGATTGGAAAGGCGCGAGGATCTTTGTGGCGTCGAGCACCAGTGGGCTGGCGGCTACGCTGAAGCCCAAGGAGAAGGAGGCTATTTGGAGGGAGTTGGGGGAGTGGACTGAGAAGCGGAGGGCTGAGAGGGCGGAAGCAGCAGCTGCTGATAGTGTCGAGACCACCGCAATTGTGGAAACAGATTGAAATTTCGGTTGAAGTCTGTGTGGTTTGATACCCGATATAGATACGGCACAGTCAACGAGCGGTCAGCGAGTATAGTCATATACATGATATCATTATATATTTACGTTATTCGCTAATCCTGGCTGCGAATGAGTGACTGACTCTATCGAGCCCGGCCAGAATTACGCAGATATTGAAGAATCCGCCCCTAAACGCCGCCCTTGTTCATGGTATAACCAGCTCAAAGCAACGTAACCCAAATGAAAGTGCAGTCGCGTTGCAAGAAAAAAAAAAAAGCTCGGAAACAAAACAACCAATCCGTTTGCCTTAGACAGTGAAGACGATGGCGCAAACGGCGGCTGCGACGGGCCACCACCCGGCGTGGCGCAACAGGGCGCTCAACCCGTCCGCGGCATTTGGGTTCTCGGTGCCGCCCGCGGCAGTGGTGCCGTTGGGCAGCGTACCGTTGACCAGGATGGTGCTGGTGCCGTTCACATCGGCGACGTTGACCAGCGTTTTGTTGAGACCCTCGTAGCTGCCGTTGCCGATCAGGTCGTTCATGTACTGCTGGTCTCCGTTTTCGTCGCAGCCGCACGTGTTGCGCGGATCGCAGGCGCACGTCACGGGCTTGGTCTCGTTCTTCTCGCTGGACGCGTTGTAGAAGCGATACGGGTTGTGGTAAGGGTACAAGTGCGCGCCGTAGAGCCACAGGCCGGGCCAAAAGGCGAGTAAGCCTACGCCGAGGAAGACGGGCGCAATACCCGACCGGGACCTTTGGCCGGACTGGTACGGCGTGGCCGCGCCGCCGCCGTAGTATCTACCGCCGCCGTATGCCGCGCGCGGGCCGCTGCCGGTTGTGGTAGTGCCACCGATGTTTGAGCTTGGTGAACCACGGCCGCCGCTTCTGCAATGACGTGTTAGTTACCGTTACATGGGGAATACGTTGGTTGCACCGTATAAGGCCGACCCACCGGCCTGACGACGACGAGCTTGACCCGCTGGATCCGTGATTCCCGCTCGAGCTGGAACTGCTGCTTGAGCCAGAGCCCCCGCTGGATCCGCGATTCCCGCTCGAGCTGGAACTGCTGCTTGAGCCAGAGCCCCCGCTGGATCCGGGTTTCCCGCTCGAGCTAGAACCGCTGCTTGAGCCAGAGCCCCCGCTGGCCCTGCTCGCTCGCCGGTTACCACTGCCCAAAAACACCAGGGCGGGTGCCAACGATCGGTCCCAGGCCATCATGACAAAAAAACAAAAACGTGGAATAATGGTACTTACGGTCCCGACGATCCCGACGAACTAGATGAGCCGCCGCCGCCTCGCGAACCGCCTCCACCACCGCGACCGCCTCCTCCACCACCGCCCTTGCGCTTCCACAATTCCTTCGACGATGACTCGTCACGCTCCGTGTTCTGCGCGGGTTGATATATCGAGACTTCTGCAGAAGGGGGCGCAACAAGGGCGTTGACCGCGACGTCGCCGAAGAGCGCCGCGGCGCAAAAGACGGACGAAAACCGCATTGTGTGTTGAGAGTAATCAAGGGCTAAGATCGGATCCAAAGAGGAATGCGTGCAAGCAAGCGGGGTCTCGATGCGCAAAACCAAATTCGTAGGTTGTATGTACCTGTGCAGGCGGTGGGCAAGAAGTTGAGGGATGCGACGCCTGCAGGAACGGGATCGCTCGTTGATATAAGAAAAGCCTCTCTGGTTGAGTGGCTGAATCACTTCCAAGGTAACTCACTGAATCGGCAGGGACTGGATGGAGGAAGCGGCGCCGGGCTTGTTTCGCCGCGGAGACGGTCAGTTGGGTCGGTGCGTGTGCCAAGCAACACCTGCTGGTGCATAGTGGCGGAATTTTCTCCCCATGATGACATGGATTGACACCAAAATGCTCTGTTCTGCCAAGTCTGCCACCAGTCTAGCCAGACTCATCAAGCTTCTGGCACGATGCCACAAAGACCGGCCTTGTCCATGGGTGCCTTGTCATATGTCGGGCTCCAAAGAAACCCTCATTCCTTTGGGCATTCTTCGCGGCTGTCTTTTTTTGGATTCCTTTAGAGTTGGACAGCAAACAGATAACTAGGTACTTGGTACAAACATTGGCCACCTCATGACGTCGAAAGGAACATGCTGTACCTATTCTGTACCTCTTCGAGAAGACCTGTGAGGCGCCGCCACGCTGCGGAGCCTGGGAGCACCTGCATGGCGGTGAATGCATGCGGTGGTTGGGCCAATGCATCCGGCCACCGAATCAATCCGGGGATGGCTCGCCAATCGGCGAATGAGGTGCGTGGTTTCGAACACGGCCCCCAAAAACCGCGGGCGGTTGAAGCCTTGCAATGTGCCTTGCCTATTCCCCTCCTCCAGCAAATAACTACCTAATCGGGTCTCTCGACAACCAGACTGGTCCCAGCACACACCACCACCACCACCACCACATCAATCCAGCGCTCTCACCAGCTTCTGCCCCGGAACGCCCAACAAAGCGGCCTAGCGGTGAGAAACCATATATCCGTAAACTGCTGCTCCGTCATCCATGCATGCATCATCATGGTGCCCCCTCAGCCGGATGACCAGTCCCTGTTGGACAGGCTGAATGCCCTCAAGTCCACAGGCGTCACACTCGAAACGCCAGCAAAGTAATAATGCCCCATCTTGAAAACGTTGCACCATTGTGTGTACGTGCAGAGGGCTAAGAGAGTACGCGCGCAAAGCACCACAATCCTCCCCGGGCCGCATGCCCAACCACTGTCAAGAGAAGATGCCTTGGCGGCACGCCTACGGATTCTCCGGGGTCAACCGGGTAGTAGTAGCCGCGATGAGGGCGTTCTCGAATACGCCGGCCGTCCCCAACCGCCGGGCAGACCGGGCGCGGATGGAGTCAGCACAGCAGCAGCACCGCCTCCCACAGCGCCCCCAACCTGGAGAAACCGACCCTCCAACGAGAACGTGGTCAGCCAGGCATCACCGACATCTCCCAAGGTGACCGGCAATGCCAATAATCAGGAATGGGCCTCCTATCGTTTCGTCGACTCGGGGGCAGACGATGAGGATGCCCTTGACGAGCTGCTGGAGGCATTGGGGGATGAGGAATTCGACCTTGCCGCAGACGAGGACGCCGAGCCACCTCCTGGTTTTGACCCAAGCCGGGAATCAAAGAAGCTTGCTGGCCTTTTGGAGAAGCGTTCTGCCCCCAGGGAGAACACTGGCCCACCAGAAGAGGATGATGATGATGACTCGGATGGGGAGCAAATGACCCGTGACGTCGAGACGCTCCTCGCGCAAATAGGGGATGAGATTAACTCATTGCCACCACCTTCAACATCACCCGCGGATGACGTCGTCGACAACCACACAACTGAGCAACGACGACGGCAGGCCGAGGAAGCGCGAAACCCCAAAGTTTGGACGGGCCCAACCTCGAAAAAAGCCGTTGTTAACAAGGGAGCCGGTGACAATGACGAACCCCTTTTCACCCTCCCAACCGTACCTTCACAACTCGTAGATCCGGTCCCAGACACACCACCAATACCCTCGGACGACGACGACGACTTCGAAAAGGACATCTCTGCGCGCCTCGCTTCCCTCCGAGGTCTCGGGCCCCCAGACGCCCTCGGCCTGCCGTCAGCACCGACGTTCCGGCCCGAGGATCACAATCCAACAACCGCGTCTGCTGCTGGGGGGGGGCTGCTGCATTCTAAATCTAAATACACAGACGAGGATCAAAGGACGTGGTGTGTCGTGTGTCTCGAGGACGCGACCATCAGGTGCGTCGGGTGCGACAGCGACGTGTACTGCGCGCGGTGCTGGAAAGAGATGCATGTTGGGCCTTCGGCTGGGTACGATACACGGGGGCATCAGTGGGTCAAGTTTGAGAGGAGCGCTCATCCATAAAGGGCTGTAACTATCTTGACAGCTAGCTAGCTTTAGTTATCTGGTTACTAGCGATGGGATCATTTAGTTACACCTTGGTCACAGACTCTGTTCACCACCCGGCGGTTGCCGACCGGATTTCTGACAAACACACCATATTCCGTACCTATTCTTACGATTTCAACAAAATACAAGCCCAATGCTTCACACTTGATACAATAATAAATCCCATCGTCCCTCATAACACCTCCTTTCCATCCTGCCTGATCCTGACCAGTAAAGAAAAAGTCCCAAACCCAAGACGGTCGAGATGCATGGCCACTCGAACCATGCATAATCTCCGCCACAAACTACCAGGTCGTTACCACCCACACACATGGATCCTGAAGTGCAACAATCTCGGCCAAGTAAATTCCAATCTCCAATCCCGAGTCCAGTAGTCCCGCACCCAATTCATTCATTCTTTTTTCCCACCATGATACTAACCGTGAAAGCCTGAGCGAGAACCCAAACTACCATCCCCGCATATCAATCAATGCCCAGCAGCCGTCCCGTAATCTTCATGCTCCTGACGACCCTGGCCGCCGGCGCCGGCGCCGCCCCCAACCTCAGCCGTCGTAGTCGGCCTTGGGCGCCCAGTAATGTCCTGCCAAGTGGCACCGAACCGGCGCCCCGTGCTCGCGAGCAGGCCCTCCTCCTCATCGACCTCGGCCTCCTCATCCAGCTCGCTGAGGTCGAGCCTGGGCGTGCGAAACAGGCTCGTGACAAAGACGACCAAGAAGACGGCCAAAAAGACAAACTGGGCCCAAAAGTCGACGGCGCCAAAGACGGGCCAGTGGAGCGTGACGCGGTTCAAAAAGGTCGACATGACGGTGGGCGTGCACACGTCCTTGGCCGCGGGCTCGCTAAAGGCCTCGGAGCAGGGGCGGACCATGTCCGGGTGCTCGCGGCAGTCGGGCTGCTCGCCCGGGTGGCGCGGGGCGTTGACGCAAAAGGTCTGCGTGCCGTAGATGGCGTACTGCGGCGCCACCACCATGGCCACGGCGTAGTTGATGGCGAGGATCATGAGCGCCAGCAGCACCGTCGCCATGAGGAGGGCCTGCGGCGCCGTGCGGCCCTTTTTGATCTGGAAGATGCGCACCCACAGGAAGCGGATGCCGATGATGGAGAGCCCCGTGATGGAGCTGCTGAAGAAGAAGAGCACGAGCAGCGCCATGAGGATGTAGTCGACCGGGAAGGCCTTGGCCGACTGGACAAAGATCCAGTTGATGGGCTGGAAGACGTTGAGATGGCCGAGGATGTAGCCGCAGTGTTGCTTGCAGACCGAGTTGGCGGCCTTGTCGATTCCGGTGATGAGCATCGATACCCAGACGAGGATGGCCAGTACAAGAAGGAAGATGCCGCCGAGGAGCTTCAGAGGTCGAAAGAAAGCTTGGACCTTGGTCCAGGCGCGGTAAATCTTGCTGCGGCCATCTCCACGGGCTTCCGCCGCCAACCTCTCGCGGCGCACGAGGGTACGTTCTTCGCGCAGGAGCGTGTCCAGCTCCCGCCGGTCCTTCTGCGACATGCCATCGGCGCGGCCAGCGTTGCGCATCTCCAGCTGCCTCTGAAGCTCGCGGTTCTGTTCCAGGGCGGACGCCGTCGTTTCCGAGAGCTGCGGTGCCGAGATGGACGGGGCAGACTTGATGAAGGACACGGGGAGAAGAGCGAGTCCGGCACTCGTGTACAGGATGTAGAGCAGGGTGCCGAGCGTCATAAGCAGGCCCACGCCAAAGGTAAGCGCCTTCTCGCCGTGGTTCGCCGCAAGCAAGCGCTTGAAGTAATCCAGGTCCATGTGCTTCCCACGATTCCCGGCGGCTGGCACGAAGAAGCCGATGAGGAATAGGATCACCACGAGGAACACAAAGCCAAGGGTGTACTTCAGGGCTCGCCAGAGGCGGGCTCCCGCACTGCTGGTCCCTTCTTCTTCCTCCACCTCATCGTATTCCTCGAACCAGAAGTAGGTAAAGGGTATGACGATCAGGCACAGCAGCGCATCGAGGGTATACAGTGTGTAGTAGACAATCTTCAACGTCAGAAGGATGCCGTCAACCCGGGGCGGTGTCGCCCAGTCCTTCTTCGCGCCCAAGTGCGCCGAGGCAGTCGACGAGACGAGAGCAATGTCGACGGGGAGGAGGAGGACGGTGGCGAGAAGCGCGGTAAGGCTGAAGATGGAAACGACGGTGACGGCGATTGATCGCTCATGGGGTGTCTGCCATGTAAGCGTGGTGATGGTTGCGACAAGGAGAGCAAGGGCGACAGCGACACCGTAGGCGACCCAGATCAGGCTGGTCTGTAGGAGCCCTGCGGACGCCATTTTGTTGTCTTTTGTTTCTTGTGACCCGAAAACGATGATTATTTCGACAGAAACTCGCGGGACGCCGAACTGTTGAAAATGTGGGCTTTAACCCGCACGTCGTTGACGGGGCATTGTTGCGGCCGAGTTAGGGGGCCGCGAAGGCAATCAACCTGCATTTGAAACTGTGACGCAATGCCGCATGGACTGATCGAAGGCGAACTTGACATTGGAGCTCCTGCGGTGCAGCCGTGCCTCCCTGCCAAGAACCTAAGGTAAGAAGCTCGGGCCAAGTTCCAGGCTCGACTGGGATGCACTCTCGCACTCCACAGCACCACGGGCCAAGTAAATTTCGCGGGGGTCAGTTCTTGTCGCGTCTTCCAGCGAACGGCCAATCAATGAATTGCCTTCAGCAAGCTTGTTGAAGCTCCGATCAACCACAGCTGTCGTACCGCCATTCTCACGAAACCCCAAGCACACTTAACGCGCACTTTCGAATTCGAAGTAGGGATATGCAGCGGGGCTGTAGGCAATGCAGTGCTACACAGAGCTGACGCCGGCCACGGCCGTGACGCATTCCACGACACTGCAATTCATCCCCGGGCAGGGCACCAACCTCGTTGTCGCGAAGTCGTCGCTCCTCCAAATCTTCAGGACAAAGGTTGTATCGACCGAGCTCGACACGTCGCAAAATAACGGACACAGGACACGCAATGCGTCCCGATACGAGAGCCGGTTGGCGAACGACGACGACGGCCTCGAAGCATCCTTCCTCGGAGGCGATAGCCTGGCTCTGAGGACGGACCGCGCCAACAACACCAGACTCGTCCTCGTCGACGAGATTTCCTTTGCGGGCACCGTCACCGGGCTCGCTAGGATCAGGACGCCGAATACACGTAACGGATGCGATTCGCTTCTCATCGCCTTCAAAGACGCAAGGCTCAGCCTCGTCGAGTGGGACGCCGAGCGACACACACTATCGACCGTGTCGATCCACTACTACGAGCAAGAAGAGCTTCAAGGAAGCCCCTGGACTGCGCCCCTAAGTCACCATGTCAACTTCCTGGCGGCAGACCCGGGGAGTAGGTGCGCTGCGCTCAAGTTTGGCGCCAGGAACCTGGCCATCCTGCCCTTCAAGCAGGCCGATGAGGACATTGACATGGGTGACTGGGATGAAGAGCTGGACGGCCCGCGGCCGGCAAAGGGCCTACCGAGCGCCGTCATAAATGGAGCTAGCAACATAGAAGACACACCATATTCACCGTCATTTGTCCTCCGACTCTCCAATCTTGACCCAAGCCTGCTCCATCCTGTGCACCTGGCCTTCCTGCATGAGTACCGAGAGCCCACCTTTGGCATTCTCGCCTCGACCGTCGGCGCCTCGAACTCGCTCGGCCGCAAGGATCACTTCGTCTACATGGTCTTCACGCTCGATCTGCAGCAAAAGGCCTCTACCACCCTCCTCTCCGTCGCCGGCCTGCCCCACGACCTCTTCCGGGTCGTGCCCCTGCCCGCTCCGGTCGGTGGCGCCTTGCTCGTGGGCGCGAACGAGTTGATCCACATCGACCAGTCGGGCAAGCCAAACGGCGTGGCTGTCAACCCCATGACGAAACAATGCACCTCCTTCGGCCTCGTCGACCAGTCGGACCTCAATCTCCGCCTGGAAGACTGCGTCATTGACGTTCTGACAGCCGAACTTGGCGAGCTTCTCATCATTCTGAGCGACGGCCGCATGGCGGTGGTGACGTTGCGCATCGATGGCCGAACGGTATCCGGTCTGGAGCTGAAGATACTCCCCGAATCATCTGGAGGGTCGGTCATACCTGGCCGTGTCGCGACGCTTTCGAGGATAGGCCGGAATTCCATGTTCGCCGGGCTGGAGGAGGGAGATTCTCTGTTGTTCGGCTGGCCCAAACGACAGAGCCACCAGGCTGGGCGGAGAAAGCCGCGGGTCAAAGACACTGGTGTGGATATCGAGGTCGAGGACGAAGATGCCATCGAGGAGGAAGAAGAGGACGAGGACGAGGACGAGGACGAGGACGACTTGTACGGCGAAGAGTCAGCGCCTCGTCATCAGCCTGTCTCGGCAGTGAGCAGCCTCATGAGCGGGGATGTCAGTTTCCGCATCCACGACCGTCTCCTCAACATCGCGCCCATCCAGGCCATGACATACAGCCAGCCGGTCTGGTTGCCCGGAAGCGAGGAGGAGCGAAACTCGGTCGGCGTCCACAGCGATTTGCAGTTAGTCTGCGCCGTGGGCAGGGACAAGTCAGCCTCGCTAGCGATCCTGAACCTGGCGATACAACCAAAAGTCATCGGCCGCTTCGAGTTCCCGGAAGCCAGAGGGTTCTGGACCATGTGCGCAAAGAAGCCAGTCCCCAAGGCACTCCAGGGCGACAAGGGCGGGAATTCTCTTGGCAAGGATTATGACATGTCGGGCCAGTATGATAAGTTCATGATTGTGGCCAAGGTGGATCTGGATGGCTACGAAAAGTCGGATGTTTATGCTCTGACTGCCGCCGGCTTTGAGAGCCTCGGCGGCACGGAATTCGATCCTGCGGCCGGCATCACCATCGAGGCGGGGACCATGGGTAAAGGGAGCAGGATCATCCAAATCCTCAAGTCCGAAGTTCGGTGCTACGATGGAGGTATGTTTGTTTTTCATACCGCGCGAATTTAACTTGCACGAGGCTTTGTTAACACATCTTATCCAGATTTTGGGCTCAGCCAGATTGTACCGATGCTGGATGAAGAAACCGGCGCGGAGCCTCGAGCTGTCAGTGCAAGCATTGCGGATCCGTTCCTCCTCATTGTTCGGGACGACTCTAGCGCATTTATCGCCCAGATGGATAGCAACAACGAGTTGGAAGAGCTCGACAAGGACGACCAGGCCCTGGTTACCACCAAATGGCTCACCGGCTGCTTGTATGCCGATACCTCTGGCGTCTTCGCTGAAGAAGTAAACGGGAAGGGGGTCAAACCAGCCCCAAGCATTCTCATGTTCCTTCTCAGCGCCAGCGGCGCCCTTCATGTGAGTGCACCCCCCGAGTATCTTTTGTCATCATGGCACGGTTGGTCTTAACAAGCTCAGATATATCGACTTCCTGACCTATCAAAACCGGTCTACGTCGCTGAGGGGCTGTCCTACATCCCTCCTGGTCTTTCGGCTGATTATGCCGCTCGAAAGGGGACAGCAAAGGAAACAGTAGCCGAGATCCTGGTGGCTGACCTCGGTGACACGACTCACAAATCTCCGTACCTTATTGTCAGTTGCGGCCACTGTTTTTTTCTAACTTGGATACACACTAACCAGCCGCAGCTTCGCCACGCAAACGATGACCTGACGCTGTACCAGCCTTTCCGCTACCGAACGGGCGATGATTTGCAGTTCTCCAAGACGCTGTTCTTTCAGAAGCTGCCCAACACAGCCTTCGCCAAGAGCCCAGAGGAAGCAGACGAGGATGAGGCAACACACCAACCCCGGTCTCTCTCCATGCGTAGGTGTAACAATGTCGCGGGCTACAGCACCGTTTTCCTCCCCGGGGCATCGCCGAGCTTCATCATCAAGTCATCCAAGTCAGTGCCGAGGGTGTTGCCATTACAAGGGTCAGGCGTGATAGCCATGAGCCCATTCCACACCGAGGGGTGCGAACATGGCTTCATTTACGCAGACTCTCAGCATTTTGCGCGCGTCACCCAACTGCCGCAGGACTGGAGCTACGGGGAAACCGGGCTCGCAGTCAGGAAAATCCCCGTCGGCGAGGACATAGCGGCTGTTGCGTACCATCCGCCTATGCAGAGCTACGTGGTAGGCTGCAACACGCTCGAGCCGTTTGAGCTGCCGAAGGACGACGACTATCACAAGGAGTGGGCACGAGAGCACCTGGCTTTCAAGCCGACCGTCGACCGCGGCATTCTCAAGCTCGTGAGCCCCATCACCTGGACCGTTGTCGACTCGGTCCAGATGGAGCCTTGCGAGACGGTCCTCTGCGTCGAGAGTCTGAGCCTGGAAGTCTCTGAGTTTACCAACGAGCGGAAGCAGCTCATTGCGATGGGAACCGCAATCACCAAGGGCGAGGATCTGCCGACCAGAGGCCGTGTCTACGTCTATGACATCGCCGATGTCATTCCCGAGCCCGGCCGTCCCGAGACAAGCAAAAAGCTGAAACTGGTTGCAAAGGAAGACATCCCGAGAGGCGCCGTAACAGCGCTATCCGAGATTGGCACGCAGGGTCTGATGCTCGTCGCCCAGGGCCAGAAATGCATGGTCCGGGGTCTTAAAGAAGATGGGACGCTGCTGCCCGTGGCCTTTATGGACATGAACTGCTACGTCACGGCCGCCAAAGAGCTCCCAGGCACCGGCTTGTGTCTGATGGCGGATGCTTTCAAGGGCCTGTGGTTCACTGGGTATACCGAGGAGCCGTACAAAATGATACTGTTCGGCAAGAGCTCCACCAAGCTGGAGGTGCTGAATGCGGATTTCCTACCAGACGGCAAAGAGCTGTTTATCGTGGCGAGCGACGCCGACGGACACCTGCATATCATGCAGTTCGACCCCGAGCGTACGTTTTTCCCCTCCCTTCCATCCCTTCTCTTCTGCAATATAAACTAACACCCCCTTTTTTGCCCAGACCCGAAATCCCTCCAAGGCCACCTCCTCCTCCACCGCACGACGTTCAACACGGGCGCCCACCACGCCACCAAATCCCTCCTCCTCCCAGCCGCGAGCCCAACCGACAAGGAAAAAGACCGAGCGGCAGCAGCAAAAACGAACAACAACCCCTCCTCCTCCTCCGACGAGCAACAACAACAGCAGCAGCGCGAACCGGGCACGCAGCGGCCGCACGTGCTCCTCCTCGCCTCGCCGACGGGCGCCCTCGCGGCGCTGCGGCCGCTGCCCGAGTCGGCGTACCGCCGGCTCTCGTCGCTGGCGGCGCAGCTCGTCAACGCGCTGCCGCACGCGGCCGGGCTGAACCCGCGCGGCTACCGCATGCCGAACCCGGACTGTCTGGCGGCGGCGGGCGTCGACGGGGGCGTGGGGCGGAATGTGGTGGATGGCGCGGTGCTGGCGCGGTTTGCGGAGCTGGGGATGGCGAGACGGGTTGAGTTGGCGGGCAGGGCGGGGTATGGGGTTGGGGAGGTGAGGGCGGAGTTGGAGGGGGTTTTGGGGTGGGCTGGGTTGGGGTATTTTTGATGGGGTCATCTTTCTCTTTCTCTCTGGTGTGCCTGGGGTAGGTTTGTTTATGTAGGGCAGATAGATAAGTTGATGGGAAAAGGTAGTGAATTGAAGGAGGATCTTTTGGGCGTTGCTGCGGTTTTTGGTGGGGGTTATACATACCGTGTGTGGTTTCTTAGGGGGGGTTATTTTGAAAACCTTTCAGAGGACTGATTCCTTTATCTCTCTTATTGAGCGTAGCCTGGCATTTCTCCTCCCGAGCTACGCCTCCCATCCACAAAACATATCGGTACGGAAAGCGTTGAACTAGGTCGTTTAATAATCATGATCTATCTGCAGTCAACACATGCCGGCTCCTGTCCGTCTATACAAACCACCACTGAAACCCGAAATCAACAACAAGCCCTGCCCAAATCGTAGGAAATCGCTTCCCGTATATGTATAAACCTATATACACCTCCCCCTGGCCATCATCAATACCCCGCGGCCTCGGAAGGCCTCTTCTTCCTCAAACTCCCAAACCGCCTCTTCAGGCTCTGCGTGAGGCTCTTGCCCGTGGTGTGGCTCCTCTGCAGCCCTGACGACGAACTGGGCACACCCTCACCCTCCTCCTCCATGTCCGCACCGCCGTTGCTGGCACTCCGGTGGTGGTGGCGGCGGGTGTGAGTCACTACTACTCCTTGCGCGCGCTTGTTGCTGCTGCTGTAATCACGCGAGGATGTTGTAGTAGGTTGCATCTCATAGGACACACTAGTAGTCCCATTGTGGGAAGTAGTGGCCTGCTGCTTTCCGCGGGCGTTTTGGTCGTGGGAGAAAAAGGGCTCTCCTTTGCCTTTGAGGTCGTCATCTCGGTAACGCTGGGTTTTTTGTTTTGTCAATGTTATAAAGCTCTAGTCCAATGACAGTGAGTTCTTCCCAGGAAAGGGATACTTACGACATGGTCCCACCGCTTATATGCCCCGCCCGGCGCATCCGCCTCACGCATCAGATCTGCGCCTTCTTCGTAGTGCATGGTCCGCCCGCCCATGTCTGCCATGCCGGGCGGCACAACAGCCGTTCCCTGAAGCGGGACGTGCTTCTCGAGCGAGTCTTGCACGTACTCGGCTGGGGTAGCCTTAAGCGCCTCGAGGTTGGTGTCCCTGACGGCCTCGATCGGGGCGTACTTCTTGTTGGTGTTTCGCGCCTTCAAGGTGGCGTCGAACGGGCCGCTGTGGTGGTAGGTCGCGTTCGGGACAGGGCCGCTGATGTCCAGCGTGTCGATGGTATCGCTGGGCTGCTGGCGGCGGTGGTTGTGTAGGTGCGGTGCCCGGTCCGCGGCACGATGTTCCCGCTTGAGCACGGCCAGCGGCCGATGGGACATATCGCCGGGGTATCGCTCCCTAAGGGAGGCAGAACGGCGGGGCAGAGCGTCCCCGCCCCCTTCTCTTGACCTGTGCTCCTGGGCGAGCATCTCGAGGGGGCGGTGGGAGCGATCACCGGGATAGCGCTCAGCCAGAGAGCCGGCACGACGTCGGGGCCCATTATCGTCTCCTACCGCAGCCATTGCGTCTGCGCTGGGTCTCGGCGTGGATACGCTGTTGGCTCTGGACAGGATGGTGCCCTGGTTCCAGCGCGTCGGTGGGGGGTTGGCGGTATGAACGGAACGCTTGCGCTCCAGTGCGGACATGGGCGGGTATTTGGATCGTGGAGGAGAAGGCGGGAGGGGTTTGGCTTTTGCACTGTTGCTCCGGCTCAGGACTCGGCGGAGGAATGGCTGCTCCTCGTCGTCAATGGTGGTTCGATGGCCCTGGCTGAAGTGTCCACGAGTAAGGTTTGCAGATGCTGGTGGTGTCGGAAGAGGCTTGAGGCGAGTTGCACACACTTGATTCGGTTCCGGGTCGTGGAGAGGACCAAGAATGTACTTTGAGGCCTAATGAGTGAACAGAAAAGTTATGATACGTTAGTAACTGGTCCGGAACAGTGATGAGACAGAGGGGTTATTAGAGTTATGAGAATGTAACAGGGAAGTAGGTTAGCAAGCTTGTGCCTGAAACTTGGTATTGTTGATATCATGCCATGGACGCGGGTGCGTCGGAGGGTGTGACGCAACCCCTCCAAGCGATCCCGATGGCGATCCCGGTGGCGCCAGCGATCATCCCGGCAGCGGCGTCATCGGCACTCGAGCGAACTTCCCGAAGTTCCCGCAGTGAGATAATACGGAACACGCTCTCTTCAAAGACTTGGGATATGACACGGCAAAACGCCCGCTGTCCCGCGATGATATGGTACCGACAGACTGGGAGAGCCTAGAATGGTTGACATGATGAAACGGAGAGAGCCTACCCATTGCTTGTCGACCGTGTAGTCGTCGTCGTAATCCCTGTCGCCCATTTTAGTGTAGCGGTGGAGCGGGTCTCCTTCAGCGGGTCTTCTAGGGGAGTCAACTTTAGTTGAATTGTTGCTGAGGGAAGCTTCTTCTTCCGCAAGACGGTGAGGATAGATGGCGATGGTGATGGCAGTAGTTTGTACGAACATGGGAAGCAAAGTCGCTGGCACGGCGTGACGGTCCTTTTGATCAGAAAGATCTCCTCCTAAGCGCCCCCTCTCAAGCCCCTTCATCGGATGGAATCGCGGGGCTCGCCGACTCGCCGACTCGCCTGTTCGAGACCAATGCCCCGCGGTTCCTCGCGTCCCGTGGCAAAGTCATCTGTTGCTTTTAGCCAGGGGCACCGAGGCGACTGCAGACGAGAGGGTCCAGATTAGAAGACCCTGCAGTTTCCGTCCCAATCAACATCGGACCATATCCGTGTGCAACCATCGCAGCCAACCCCGGCTCCCCGAAGTAACATCACCAACAGTCCTGCTCCGTCCGTGGCCGCTATTGGCTGCACCACTCAGTGTTGCAGTCCGTGGATCGTGCGGTGCGGTCGGTTAGGTACAACACCAAAACGTGGTCGTCGCAGGGCTGAGAATCTGAGAATCTGAGATCGGCCACCGCACAGGGCCCACACGGACATGAAACAAAACAAAACAAAACAAAACAAAACCGAGCAAAACGTGAAGAAGCAGCCGGCCACCACCCGACCCCAAAGCAGCATCATACTCCCGCTGCAACAACAACAACAACAACAACAATGCCGTTGGTAGACTACAACTCGTCCGACTCCGACCGGGACTCGGCATCGGGGACCGACGGCCCTCCGCCCAAAAAGAAGCCAAGAAGAAGAACAAGAGCAACGGCATCCCCACCCCAGCCGCCCCAGCCCCGGCCCGAGCCCGAAACCAGCGCCGCCAAACCCAAACCCGCCGGATCAACCCCCGAACTTACCACCACCCCCCCCCCCCCCCCCCCCCCCCCCCCCACACCCCCCCCCCCCCCCCCCCTCCTTCCACAACCTCTACGCCTCCACCGTCCGCACCACAACCCACGACGACCCCTCCCTACACCAAGGCCGCACCCGCCAGAACCCCCACACGCCCGGCCGCTGGCCGAGCCACATCTACATCGAATGGCACCCGCCACCGGCCATCCACTCGCTCCTCACCAGCCTCGTAACCTCGCTCCAGCATGAATATTCCCACCCCCAACAACATAAGATTACCAGTTTTCTCTGCAACGACCTGGCTGCGCCCTTGCCGTTGCACATCAGCCTCTCGCGTCCGGTCATGCTCGCGACGGAGGAGAAGGGGGTGTTTTTGGGGGAGGTGGAGAGGCGGGTTGTTGGTGGCGCTGCTACCGCGTTTGAGTTGGGGTGTGGTGGGGCGGTGGTGGAGTGGCATCGCACGGGGGAGAGCGGGCGGTCGTTTTTGGTGTTGCGGGTTCGTAGTCGTAGTCGTGGTAGTAGTAGTAGTCAGACTCAAGAGGGGGGGGATTCAGATTCGAAAAATCCGAACCCCGAGCTGACTGGCTTGTTGCGGCGGTGTAACGAGGTGGTTGCCGCGTATGGCCAGCCCGGGCTTTATCAGTGGGCTTCGGATTCTGCTTCTTCGACCGAGAATGATGGGGAAAAGCAGCAGCAGATCGGGGAGGCGTTCCATGTGTCGATTGCCTGGTCGTTTGCCGAGCTCAGCGAGGAGCTGCTGGCCGCGACGGAGCGCGTGTTTGGGGGCCGCGAGACCAGACAGAAACTCAGGGAGGTGCGCGTCCCCGTGGATGGGATCAAGGTCAAGATTGGGAATGTGGTGACGCAGCTGGCGCTCCGGCAGCCGGGGACGAGGGCAAGTGGGAAGGGGGCGAGGAACTTGCTTGGCTTGTAAGGGCGCTGCGGACAGTCAATGATACCGAGTGGGTGGTTGGTTTATGTACGGTTGTCTGACATTGGTGGTAGTCGAAACTATAGAGATATAGACAAACCCTCTCCCAAGAGTATCCTATTGTGGTGCAACCCGCAAATAATGCAAACCCAGAAAAGACCACTCTTGCGTGACCTTAGTTTCCTGA
Source organism: Chaetomidium leptoderma (assembly GCA_033296705.1). Taxonomy (NCBI): domain Eukaryota; kingdom Fungi; phylum Ascomycota; class Sordariomycetes; order Sordariales; family Chaetomiaceae; genus Chaetomidium; species Chaetomidium leptoderma. The sequence continues at coordinate 91,083 of MU856846.1, read as the reverse complement.
ACACCCAACTCCGTCCCTAAGCCTTTTTCAGTCAGGCCATGATGCAATGCTAGAGAACAACGCCTTTCAAACTAAACAATCTAAAGTTCATCCACCATAGGGAGCTCAAAGGCCCACGACCTGGGAGAAACGGGCAGGCCGAGAAAGAGCTGCCATAGCCGCTCCAGCTCGCATTTGATAATGTCATACCTGACGACGAGTTAGCACATCCGTCTCTTCCACCAGTCACGGAGCAAGCAACTTACATCGCAAACGGGAACTGAATCCAGCTCGCAAGGATGTACTTCAACACCTTGATCACCCTACCCAGCTCGTCGTCAAACTCGTCCTTGACGGTCCGGTTTTGGTACTCGGCTGACGGGCGCTCCTCGGGCTGTTCATCCATGGCTTCAGACGCCGCTGCCTCGGACGACCCCGGAACGATGACATGCCGCGGCTTCTTCGCCCGGTCAGGGATGATGTTGATCTTCTCGGCCTCCTTGAGGCGTTCCTCAAACTTGTAGGCCGACTCGATCTGCTCCACCATCCCCCTGAACTTCTGGACGGCAATCAGACTGCTGCTCAACCGCGCGTACGTGTTGAACAGGGCAACCAGTTCGGTGCGCTTCAGAAAGGGGACCTCGGGCGGGTCGTTGTTGTCAAACTCGAACAGCACCTTGAGCGCGGTCCCGTAGCCCGCCGTCTGGAGCTTGCCCCAGAGGCGGCACTTGTCACAGCCGACGCAGTCCATCAGCCGGCTGACGTTGCGGAACCGGTTTCGGAAGTCCTCCTTCAGGGAAGGACCCTCGCCGTTCTTGAACATCAGGTTCTCGTCAAAGATCTGCGGCACACTCGCCGCCCTGTCCGTGACGGCCATGACCTTGGCGCGTGTGGCGGCGTCCTGGTCAGAATCGCCCAGGCAGAACGTGTAGCCTTGATGGTGCTTGGAGAGATGGGGGCCGAGCTTGGCGATCGCGCGCGTGAGAAGTGCGTAGTTGAAGTACAGGTTGCTGATGCGATCCGGGAACGTGTGTAGACGGCTGACGTAGCAGCCGACATTGGGTTGCCACTGCCCCGTCGTTTGGTTGAGGAAGTCCCAGCACAGGTGTGTCGAGATGCTCGCATGCATACCCGAGATGACGCGGTAAAACACGCGCTTCTCGAGGCACTCGTCTTCGTGCTCTAACCCGGTTTTCGCCACGAAGGGGGTCAGCGGGTTGTGCTGCCGCTGCTCCTCCAGCACCTGCTGCCGGCCCGCGGCCTCGATCACAGCCTTGAAGTCCATCGCAGCGGGCCCCTTGGCCGACGTGTCTTTGCCGAGCGCTGCCGAGTGCGGGAACGAGCTCCTCTGGAAGCAATTCTCCCGGTAGATGGCGTCCCAGACCTGCTTGGCCCCGTCGCCAGCGTAGCCGGTGAACCGCTCCGGGTTGCGCACCAGGCTCACATAGTCTCCCTTGGACGACGCGCTCTCGTCTTCGGGCACGCAGTAATCCCGGTCGTCGCACTCGTCGTCGTACTCGACCACGCAACTTTCCCCGACATTTTCTCCCAGCCTGCCCTGCAACGGCCGCTCGGGCTGTTGCTTCTGCATGCTCTTGCCGGGGTGCCTCGCGTGGGGGCCTTCGAGCTTGCCCAGCTCGCTGGCGCGCCATACTGGTGGGATGTCCTCCTCGTTGTCGAGCGTCTCGACAGCGCAGGCAATGTTGCCGCACATGCCATTCTCGTCGTTCCAGAACGGGCATTTCTTGTGGAAGAGGTTGACCCGGTAGTGCGAGAAGAAATCGGTGGTCTGTGTCAGCTCGTCAAGGGCCGGCTTGACGTTGCAGTTGAGCCGCTCGAGGGTTGAATAGGAAGCACACGCATCGTTGACGATGGCCTTGGGTGAGATCTGCCAGAGGGAGCCGTTAGAATGGTATATGCGGACCTCGTCGTCCGCTGCTGCCGAACAGCGCACCGATGCCGCACCAAGGCGGCAGAAAACGGCGAACAAGCTAAAGAGAGCGTACCGCGCATGCATCTTGGGAAGAAGCGTCTGGGTTCTGGCACCGGACTTGGGGTCCCCAGAGGGCGAACACCGACAGGTAAAAGAGGCGAGTGGCCGACTTCATGGTTGCCGTCGTTTCTCGTTTCTCGTTTCTCGTGGCCGGGTTGGATGGTAAGAGGTGAATGTTTGGGGCGGCCTGGGGCGATTTCCCAAGACCTGGCCTGAAACGTCGAAATCCCAAGAAGGTGGTCCGATGTTAGCGGTCTCGGTGGTCTCGGGGGTGTCCGCAACAAGAGGACATTTGGCGACAAAGCCGCTTATCGGGTGCTTATCCAGGCCAGGATCGGCGGGCTGCTGGAAACCTTGGCGGTTCTAGAAACACGGGGCCGCCAAAGGGGAAGCAAGCATAAAGCAGAAGAAACCTTGAAAGAAAAGCACGTCTTTTTTGTTTGGCCGACTTTCATGGTCGAGACTGGCTCAAGACTGGGTGACGATGGCCTGGGCTCTCCGGGTTATTAATAAACAGCGGAACGGAGACGAGCGGGAGGGGTCCGGGAAAGATGAAAGGTGTCCAGAACGGGAAAATCAGCAGATGCTGAATTGCCGACCGCACGACCTGTTGCATCCTGATTGCTTAGAAATAATGAAACCTGCCGATATCCCGGGGTTCCCAGCGGAGAGTGGCGTTGCATTGCCCCATTCTGATGCCGGAATCATCAGTGCGGTATGTGCTCCGTACATCTTTGTACATCCCGCTCATCACTCATGGGACCGACCACCTTTGCGTTTTTTGGACGAAAAACTTCCCGCCAACACAAGTCACCTTTTGTGTTACCGAGCACCGACATGACCACACCATTTTCCTGATCACCGTCGAAGAACCTCGCAAATCAAAACCAGAACATCACTCCGTCTAAGTACTCCGTACTCGAGGTTTGGTCAAACTGGCGGTATCATTATTTGCTGTTGATCCAGTACATTAACCAACAATGCGGCATCGCGGACGGCGTAGAGCCTAATTCGCCCAGTCCAAATGCAATGGCCCTTTCAACGCCTCCCAACCCCCAGTCAGCGCTCGCAATCGCTTCTCCGATCCATCAGCACGGTCCCCGCGCCCATATTGTGTAGTCAGCCGCCTGGCCAACCCCAGCCGACGCCGAGAGACCTCATGAGAGTAGGGATTGGCTATGGGCGGCAACGTACACCAACCGAGTCGAAGCCAAGACCATGGGCGAGACTCGCATGCGCGACTGCCCCCCGTCTCGTCACGAGCATTGTAATCATGCAGTAAGGTGGCAGCCGCTGTGCGCTCGTAAGTGTCATGATGTTGCAAAAAAATGCGGTAGAGACTCGGACTCCAGTTTCCTCTTCTCCGGTCCCTTATGTCTCTTCACTGCGGTGGCTGGTAATTCAGGGGCCGTCTGTTGGATTGTTAGCCGTCGGCTTGGCTGGGTACACATCCACGTTATTGTGCTTACTTGAAGAGGAGAATATGCGGTTCCGGCTCATGAACTTCGTAATGCTCCCACCCGAGACTCTAGTAGATCGATTAGTTCCTGGATTGCCCAAAGTATTCAAACAGCCGACGGAGCGCACCTGTGTGATTCCCATTCCCCGCCACTCGTCCTCCCACAGCAGCTTCAACGTGCCCTTCGACTTGTCGTGGTACTCGGCGGGGATGGCTTTGAGCATGGCCTTGGGCAACTGCACGTGACGGTACTCAAACTCGCTGTCAGAGTATCTAGGACGCGTTAGGGTCAGTGCCACCAAGAGAAACGCTTGGCTTTGCCTGCGCTGGGGAAACACACCTGGTGGAATAATGTATCGAGTCGATAAACTCGTCCAGGCGCGCGCGCTCGTCCTCCGTCAGCGACCTCGGGATCCGGTTGCGGCGGCTGGTGTCGATGCCCATTTGCTCCTGAGCGGCCATCTTCCGCGCGCGGAGATGCTGTGCTATAAAAGAAAAGTGGTCAAGGTGGTTTGCGCAGTTCTCCGCAATGTCCTAGGCTCTTTCTACGCAGGGCCGAAATACTATGGCTGGGCGGTCGGGTGGGTTATTTGGCGTCGCGCGAATGTTATTTGGCGTCGCGCGAATGCTCTGTCCGTGGTCGGCTCGCGGCGAGCTTTGTATGTACGTGGGGTAATGGTCGCTGGATGATGGACTACCGAGCTCCTGATGCCGGAAACGAGTTCTGGGATGCAAATCGGCGATGCAGGCAGGTAGCTGTGTTTCCTGAGCGAATGTGGTTGTTCTCAAAAAGAAGACGGCGCTGGGATTCGCGCGCGACTGGTTGGCGTTGTTGAGTGGGACTTTGCTGGTGGAGAGGAGGGGTGGAAAGTGGGCGAACGTAAACTCAGGTAAACAACAAATCGAGAATGTTTGGAGGGCCCTGCCGCACTTGCGTGACGCTAAAACTTTGCCCCTCCGCCCCGTCCGGGAACCGAGCACGGGCCACCAGGCATGGAACAATGGAATATCTTCGATTGATGGATCCAACTCAGGACATTAGTAACGACACTAGAGAGCGAGCCTTTCTCGTCGTTTACCGTAGACACAATACAAGTAATAACCCGGGCATTCCTCCCCGCACAGTCAACTTGCAAGAGGCCAAACCTCGCCCATCAATGGTGCCTCGGTACAACTGCTTACATAATCATATCTTCCTTCCCGTGGTCTTTGGTCTTTGCACAGTCAATTTAAACAGTCCGCGGCATGTCCCGCACTGTTCCCTGTCTCCCCAAATCGCATGCCAAGTCGATTCACCCCCCTTGTTGAATGTTGCATCTGATGAATTGAATTGCAGGACGATGCTAGGAAGCCATCTCCCAGTCTGGCCTCACCCAAACCTCTCTACCTCTTTCACATGACAACGGCCCTTCTGATCCGCTCTTCTTTCCGCAATAAAACCCTTTGACCCGCTCGCTTTTGAGACCCGCGTTGCTGGGTTGACCAAGCAAGCTCTCCCTCCGAATCTTGTGGCATCTTTTGCGCCGACCAAATCGACCCTCGACCCTCGACGCGTCTTGACCAGCATCAGGTCCGCGCCTCAACCACAACACCCCGTCGCAGCCTTGCATCTCCACCGAGACCGACTCGCGGCACCCCCCTGCGATATTCCTTCCGCGAAACCTGACCGCGATCGGCTAGTGGTGGCGCGCAATGGACCACAAACGCAAGGCGAGCGCATCGGGAGCTGGCATCGCGGACGGCGATGATCGAACCTCCAAGCGACAAAAGACACCAGGAGTAAGTTGCTGTAGCAGCTCCCCCCTTCTCCTCGGGCATGCTTGGCTAGGGCCGCACGTTCGTTTTTGTTATCGAGCCATATCAAAAATGGCCATCCTCAATGTGGAATGCATCCGGTGAAAATGAGAACATGCGAACGTGCACTCTACCAGCATGCCCAATACCAACCGATAACACCCAAATCATAACGATTTTCATTCCCGCCACCGAGTAGGCTAACCACGAGTACAGCAACCGTCCGACTACAACCTGGCGCACGGCGAAAGTCGCGAGTCGACAACATCTTACGGTTTGCATTTTCTCGACACAATCCGAAGGACCAAGGATAAGAGGTGGGCGATCTTGCGCTTTTCTCCTCGCAAATTCTTCGAGCGTTGCATGCTAACACTTATACGCAGCGGCCGGCTTGTCGCAAGCTACTTCGAGAGCCTCATCCCGCGGGAGACGAACAAGGAATACTACGAGCGCATTCGCATGCCAATCTCGCTCAAACTGATTGAGCGGAGACTCCAAAATCAGGACTTCAAGAATTTGTCGGAGCTTGAGAGCTACTTCAAGCGCATGGTGACCAATGCGAAAGAATTCTACCCAAAAAACTCGGAGATTTTCGAAGACGCGGAGCGCGTGCGAAAAGCACTGAGCAATTACATGACGAAGACCAACCCCGCGTACAAGCTCATGTCCGGGTATAGCTGTCAAGCAACGCCGATCCCCAACGACATGCAGCCCGAATCGGATGAGCTCTCTGGCCTTGGAGCCGCAGAGGACGGCGCCGAAGTCGAGGACGAGGACGCTGAAGGGGAGGAGGATTCGCAAAGCGACGAAGAGGAGGATGCGGAAGGCGACGACGACGAAGGCGACGAGGAAGAGGACGGGAATCCGCGAAGGATTGTCCTCAAGAGGAAAGGACCCGGCAGGCCTCCTAGGGATGGGTCGGAACAAGCTAGGAAGGTGGACAAGAGCGGGCGGGTCAAGGCAGACCACGAGTACGAGGGCGTGCCCTACAAAGGTCTCTCATTCCAACAAGCTCAGGAGAAGATTGTCGAGGAGTTGATCCGGAAGCCGGACGGATCGTGAGTCAAGACGCGTCCGCCTTCACTCCCCGCCGAGTGCTAACCGTGACAGGGATGTGTTCTTCCTGGACTTCATCAACTTGCCGCCGCGCACCTACAAAGATTACTTTGCCGTCATCACATCCCCCCTGTCCTTGAAGGGCTTGCAGAAGCTCGTCAAGGGCATCCACGGCCGGCAGCCCGCAACTGGCGTCAGCGACTTCAAGAACTGGGCAACATTCGAAGAGAGGGCGAGCCTGCTCTGGACCAATGCGCACTTCTACAACGAGGAGGGAAGCGTCATCCACGCGCTGGCAACAGAACTCCAGGTACGACGCCATCATTCCGTGAGTGATGCTACAAAACTGACAATAACCTCCTAGAAATGCTTTGTGAGGGAGCTCAATTCTGCAAAGGCCGTGGTCCAGGAGCCGCCTCAGCAGAAGATCAAGCTGAAGATGACCCCGGGCCAAGAGACGCCGGTTATTGCATCCAAGAAGATCACCATCCATGTCGGAGGTTCGAGGGGCAGCGCGGCAGCCTCACCCGCGCCCCAGACTGGCCAGTCGAGCGAGTCGGCTCGTCCCGATCTGGCTATGAACGTCAACCGCACCATTCCTCTTCCTCCGGCGAACACGACCTCGGCCAGTTTTCAAATCGACAACGCCAGGGCTTTGCCCGGTGCTGTGGCGTCTCCGCGCCCCGCCATTGCCACTCCGATGCCCGGTGTCAGTGCTCAGCAACCCCCAGCGGCTTTCGCACGGCCAAACGGCAACGTTCCGGGTCAAACGAACGTCCCGAACGGAATGGTCGCCGCCGCCCAACCCTTCCAACAATCTCCTTCAGTCCATCAGCTGCAAAACGGCCATCCGGCCCCCGCGCCGCCGGTTTACGACTACAAGTATCGTGCCCCCGGTAGAGGTAAGTCCATCTCAACATATTGACCGCCGCAAATTCGTGTATCACACTAACGTCACCAACAGGTTATGCGGATTCTCTCATCCCGAGCGTTCTGATTCGGACACACCCTAGTGTGGCTATGGACCACAGGTTCAGACTCGAAATCCCGGCACACCCGAAAGAAGCGCACCAGAACCTCACACTGCATATTCCGGGCAACCACAACCGGCTGCAGCTCATTCCTCGCCTGGCGCCGTTTGAGCAACAAGGCCGGCAATACCGAGTGTTCGTGGCAGTCAACGGCCAAACGGTGGGGCGGGCGACTCCTTTGCCCGTCCCAGATGATCCATTACTCCCGGACGCCGTTGTCTTCGATGCGAATCTGCAATATGTTACGAACATTATTGCCATCACGGTGATTGCTAGCCTTCCGAAAGGCCAGAAACTGCCGAATGGCGCAGACTGCGAGCTGGAGAAGCTTGTCCTCAACATTCAACTTCTCCGGGTGTATTAGAGTCCATGGCGGTAGCGTGTTATTATCGGCGTTCTGCTGTAGGGCGGAGGAGGGTAGGGACATGCGGGTGTTAGGACCGGGCTGAGTGTGTGGCCCCTGTTGGTCAAACTGTATGGGGGTTATGAAACGAAAACAACGCAGCCTACTGTGGCACGGCTAGCTTCTAGCGACTGGGGTCATCGGTGGCTCTGTCAGCGTTCTATCAGCCACTTTGAAAGCAGCGTGGGTTTCTGGTTTTGTTGGGGCTTTACTCTGTAGTATACTACATGTATCACAATGAGAACGGGGTTATTTTTACCTGTCTTCCAAGCTGTGTAGGGTAGCTGGAATGTCGCCGGGTTTGCTCTGGCTAGGGCGGTCTTCCATTTCCTTCTCCGGATGCGCTCTTTGTCTTTGGGCACGATGCCTTCCCACTTCCGTCGAACGCCCTTTGTTTGCACAAAGCTTCTCTTGTCGCAGCCATCCGAACTCAGCAGAGCTAAGCTAGCTAGCTGTCTTTGTTGCAGCTATCACATCAAACCAAGTAAGTGCACAATCACCTCGGGCCTTTCTCTCTCCCCCACAATGCGACATCCTCAGCACTCCAAGGAGATAATCCTAGGCTGACTACTTGGGTTCCGACAAGAAGCATAACGAACGTTTAGGAGGGACACATCCCATCCCAGACACCACCACCACCACAACAACAACAACAACAACAACAAGAAATATCCCAACAATTCAACAGACAACCCCCGAAACAACACGAAATGAATCCTGACAACCTCCACTCCCGTGGCGGCACATCCTCGCGCCGCCGCCGCCCGCGCAGACAAGCTTCTTCTTCTTCTATGGCTGCTTCTTCTGCGGCTGTTTCTTCTGTGGATTCTGCTTCTTCTGCGGCTTCTTCTTCTTCTGCGCTATCTTCTGCGCCTTCATCTGCACCTTCTCCTCCCGCATCTGCTTCTTCCGGTGGTGGTGGTGGTGGTGGTGGCCGCGCTGGGGGAGGCCGGTTCTTCAGCTGGTTGGAGGGGTGGGGAGGGTTTGGAAGCGGGAATGGTCGTCGTCAGAAACGGGGGCTGGGGGAGTTGGTCGGGGGTGGTGACGGGTGGCGGCCGACGAGGACGCGGTTTAGTGAGGTGCGCTGGCCCGAGGGGGAGTTGGAGATGCGCTGGCCCGAGGAGGAGTTTGATGGTGAATGGTTTGAGGTGGCCTATACGGACCTGCTTGTGCGGGTGGGGGAGTTTGTGTGGAGGTATTTTGGGTATGGGGATCTGCCGGTGCGGGTCGGGGGTGAGGAGAAGGGGCTTGTGTGGTTGGAAGGGGGGTTTTCGGATAAGTTTATGTGGTTTGTTGCGCAGGTTGCCATGCAGGATAACAACAGGGGCGGGTGGGATGTGTTGTTGGTGGAGAGGAAGCTTCGGCAGTTTCTTGTTATGGGGGTTATCGCGAAGGTGTTGGAGACGAATGTGTTTGATGACTTGCTGTTTGGGGCGGACAAGGTGCAGAAGGATATGCTGGTGGCGCAGGATAAGTGTACCATCGAGCATGAAGGTGAGTGCCCCTTGTTTACTTTGTGGACCCCCTGGATATATTTGCTTACCATTTTCGCCCAACACAGGCTACCAGCGCACCAAACTACGCTCTCAGTGCGTCCGCACCATCCTCGCCGGCGCGATCCTGACGCCAGAGTTTTGGCCCTGCGTTGACCAGCTCACGCTACAGTTGACGGAGCTGCTCCTGCCCCTGGTCCGCCTCATGGACAAGCACTTCCCGGCCAGCAAGGCCACGTCGTTGCGCAGCTTCTACCAAGATCTCCACGCCGTTGTTGCTGGAGCAGGATATCTGTCTATCGGCACCCGCTGGTCGCGCAATATCTTTTGCTTCTCGCTGCCACCCCCCGGCGAGGTGTGGGATACTATTGACCAACAAAGCGTCGATACCGACATCTACAAGGCGTCCGAGGCTGCGGGAAAGGCAGCCGACATGGACGCCGAGGCAAAGTGGAGGGCAGAATGCAGCCGCAGGCAACAATGGAGAGAGGCCCGATCCACCCCTCAAACTTTCAGAGCCCGAGGAGAGGCGATAGCTGCCTCGGCGCTCACCCAACTCAAAGCAGCCCGGAGGCGCGTGATGGGCCGAGGGAACGAGGAGAAGGAAGAAGCAGATAATAAGAGCAGCGTCCAAGACGTTTGGCGCCGCCAATCTCGCATAGGCAAAGTCCAAATCATCCTCTGGCCCCTGCTCCAGCGCTTTGCGACAGTCGGCCAGATTGACCCCGAAACGGGCGCCGCCAGCGGGGAGAATATTACCACCGTCCTGAAATCCCATGTTGCGTACTACAGCGGCGGATACGATGAATCTGGGGAGGAAAGCGATCACTACCCGACTCTGGACGACTGGGTCCGCGAGAACAAGCGCGAGCGCATGTGGAACTCCCTCTTGCAGGGACGCTGGGCGGCATATGCCGCGGGGGCTTGGTTGTTGCTCAGTTTCCTGGCACGGTACAGCCCGGTCGCCAGCGATGTCCTGCTGATTTTGCAGTATGGGCTGCTTGGGGTGGTCCAGTATGTCGTCCGGGAGGCGGTCCTTTTCGTGCTCGAGGTGTTGGTCACCGTCATTGCGGTTGTTATTGGGATTGTCAAGGTCATGATGTTCCTGGCGTATGCGGTCAGGAACCTACTTGGTGGTTGGCTTGGCTCTGGCCTGCGATTGCTATGGGGTGCTTTTGGGAAGGGGGGTGGTTGGGTTGAGGGCTTCGGAAAATGGCACGACTCGCCGTTGCCGTATCCCAGCCTGACCTGGGGGTCGATAAAGGGGTTGGCGAGAGCATTTGCCGGAGACGTCATCTGGAAGCCGTTCACTGTTCGAGTCCCGGTTGGGTACATGCGAAACCCCTGATAACGTTGCTGGCGTTGTGAGCCGGTTTTCTCAACTAAAGGGGTGGGTGGCTCTCTGACAAGGAGGGAGTCGGACTCTTTTCTTTTCTACCTTTGAATAGTCAATGCTATCACTCCTTTTCCTTCTCCTTTCCCTTTCCCACGTGGGTTCCCAAGCGGCACACAACGAGGGCGGCCCGGATTTAACAATGCTTCATCGCGGCGCTTTCATCCCGTCTTACCGTTCCGCCCCGGTCTGTCTCGCCTTGGCATCGTATGAACCCAGAGTCGAGGACCTGCAAACCCCTTGCATAGTCCGTCCGCATCGGCGTGAAGGGACGGCCCATGCCCCTTTTTGGATAACCATGTCCCTTCGGAGGATGCCCATGCCTCCTCGAAGGACGCCGAAGGATGCCCACGTCCCCCCGAAGGATTGTGGGGGTTCTCAAGGACGACCGCGATTTACGGCCCGGGAGCGCGTTTCATTTAGCCATCGAATTCACGAATGTCAGATGCCTCGGATTGGAGCAAAATTGCAAGTATAAAACCCCGTGGCCTGCCATCTTCACCGAGTTGTGGCCAAGCCAGGCACTTGGTGAGTGCCCCAACTCTAATAAACCAACCAAACAACTAAAATGAAACTACCTTTCCTGGCTCTCCTGCCCGCGGTCGCGGTTGCGGCCTGCGCCGAGGGGCTTACCGCCAAAACCCGCAACGGGACCTACCTTGGCCGCTACCTCGCCGAATTCGACCAGGAACTCTTCCTCGGAATCCCCTTTGCCAGATCTCGAGTGTGGAGGAAACCCGAGCCCCTGACCGAGTCATGGAAGGGAGCCCGCTCGGCAGAGTGGAACGGCGCCGTCTGCTACCCGCCCGACAAGCTGGCCGCCGAGGTCACCAACGTCACGCAGGTATCTGAGGATTGCTTGAACCTCAACATCGTGCGGCCCTCGAGGGCTAGCCTCGCCAAAGTCGAATCCAAGGACAAGCTGCTGCCCGTGGCCGTGTGGTTGTATGGCGGCGGCTTCTACGACGGCTTCGGGGCCGACTTCAACTCCAACTTCTCGTACGTGGTCCAGGCCAGCGTCGGCCAGGGCATGCCCATCATGGCCGTGACGCTCAACTATCGCGTCGGCGTTCTCGGCTTCCCCGGCGGCAAGGAGGCCGCGGCCGCAGGCATCGCCAACCTCGGGCTCAAGGACCAGCGCCAGGCCCTGCGCTGGATTCAGGAGAACATCGCCGCGTTCGGCGGCGACCCCGACAAGGTGACGCTGTGGGGCCAGTCTGCCGGCGCCACCTCGGTCGCCGCTCAGATCCTCGCCTACGGTGGCAAGAGCGGGGAGAGCCTCTTCCGCGGCGCCATCATGATCAGCAGCTCGGTCGGGGTCGTGAACACGTACCGCGCCGACGACAGCCGCCAGGTGGGCAACTACGCTGCCCTGCTCAACCACACGGGCTGCCTCGACGCCGTCACTGGCGACTCGCTCGACTGTATCCGGAACACGCCAGTCCCCGAGCTGTACGAGGCCGGCAACAAGGTCGGCGGCGTCTTGACGTGGTACCCAGCGACTGACGACGACTTCATCGCCAAGCCGCCCACGGTGCAGCTGCTGGCGGGCGAGTTTCCGCGGGACCTGACGCTGCTGTCGGGCACCAACAGCGACGAGGGCTTTGAATACTCGGAGTCTCTCACTAGAGGCACTCCGAATGGGATCCAGACCGAGGAGCAGCTCCGCGCGGGGGCCAGCGCCCTCATGCCGATGGCGCGGCCCGAGACGCTCGATCTCGTCTTTCGCACGTATCCAGTCGACGGGCCCAGGCCGCCGTACGCGTGGTCATCACCCAACCCGAGCTTCTGCGATGGTCTCGAGGCCGCGGGGATGAAGTGAGGTCTGCAGTACCGGCGCATCGGCGCCATGATGGGCGACTTTGGGTTGATTTACGGCCGGCGAGTGTTTGCAAAGAAGTTTGCCGAGTACGGAATGCCGTTTTACTCGTATAGGTATGAGAGACACCACTCTGCGGGATTTGTGCTCTCCAGTGTCCATGTCGCTGACGCGCAGGTTGTTAATGTGTGGGCTAGGTTCGACACATGGCCGACGTCGATTCCGATCGTGCTGAACGCGCGCAAGCCGGGCTTCGCGGGCCACGGGTGCGAATATTCCTACTTCTTCCGGTACCCGCGCGAGTATGACCTGTATGGGAACAACCCGCCGGTGGCGGCGAACTCGAGCGCACACCTGGAGCTCTCACACCAGATCCCCGCGCAGCTCATTGCCTATGTGTATGCTGGAGATCCGAACGCAGTCAAGCGTAGGGTCTCCAAATGTTCCAGTCTTGAATGCGCGAGACGCTAACCACCGGAATTAGTCAAGGACATGCCCGTGTGGCCCAAGTACACGCTCGAGAAGCCCGTCAACATGGTCTGGAACGCGACAAATGAGCCTGACCAGCTCAACAACCACATCGAGGCCGACACTTGGCGCGAGGAGGGGATGACGATATGGGCAGAATATCCCCTAGAGCTCGATTTCATCACGCCTCGGAGTCCATAGCGGCGAAAACCACAGGATATCATGTTCTTGGGAGCGTAGCTGATTCCTCATGAATCCAATGCTCCGAAGAGGTAGTTTGACTTGATGTAATCTTGACCCAAACTTTTACAGAATACATACTTTTGTGAAGGGCAGTTCGACTTCTGATGACCTTGCGCGCTTATCCGGCATAGCTTTGCAGGTTGTTCTTGGTGGGACATTTTCCGTCGAATCCACGGTGCAAATGGTGCAACAGACCCCTCTGTTGTGGTAGAAATAGTTAGAGATGGGAGATCTTGAAAGAAGGCCCTGTTTCGACATGTAAAATAATCGAGGGCCGTGTTCATACAGTGCTGACTGCCCCCCAACCGCTTTTGGTAAGTCTCGCCAAGAAGTTTTACCCCCACATCAGCTGCCAAAATACCCGTTGGTTAGTGGGGCTTTGTAAATTTCCACTTCCACTCTCCTGCGGAGAGTTGGGGTCAAAATCGCTGGACAGGCCAAAACACCCGGACACACCAAAATTTGGTGTGAACCCTATACAATATTGTTAGTACAGAACATCGAATACTAACAACTCGATAGAAAAAAGGTTTCTATTAATCAAATTTAGAAGATAGATTCTTAGTAATATAATTAAACGACCTTGAAGTTTTAAGCTTACTCTGAATCTAAATACTCTTCTTTCCCTTTAAAAAGGTAAGATTCCCCTATAAAAAGAGAAGGTTCTTAGTTCTACCGACTTCTATCTTTACTATACTAGTTTTATACTACAACAAGAGCTTCTAATAAAAAGATACGAAAGGGGAAATAACTATATAGACTTAGATAAGATACTATAAGTATACTTTTATCTTTTTACTCCTTAGTTATTGAGATGCAATGGTTTTAAAAGTCAGGGTTATGTATGGATGTCTATACGTAACCCTTGTCCGGTAATTTTGGCCTGTCTAGCGATTTTGACCCTAACTCTCCGTAGGAGAGTAGAAGTGGAAATTTACAAAGCCCCACTAACCAACGGGTATTTGCCAAGCCAAAATTTTGTCTCGACTCGGTTTCCCATCCCCCAATTCTCAACAAGGTTCTCAATGCCAGATTCCACGATGCGATTTCCGCCCAGGTAGCCCCAACCACCTCACGATACCCATGACGGAGCCTATATATCAGCGGTAACCCACCACCACCCGCCGCAAAAAAAACAATCACCATGGACGCAGCCGCCCTCCTCAAAGCCCAAGGATGGCGGGGCAAAGGCTTCTCGCTCCACCCGACCGACAGCCAGATCGGCCTGTCCAAGCCGCTCCTCCTCTCGCGCAACACCGACGGCCGCGGCGTCGGCCAGAAGCCGCACTACACGAGCGACCAGTGGTGGCTGCACGCCTTTGACCAGAAGCTCAAGGGCCTCGACACGACGTCCAAGAAGGGCGCCGTGGTGCAGTCGGTCACGCGCGGCAAGCTGGACGCCATCGCGAGCAGCCAGCCCAACGGCAAATACACGGGCGCGAGCGGGCTCTACGCGTCGTTTGTGCGCGGCGGCCTGCTGGACGGGACCGTGGAGTTTGAGGAGGAGGCGGCGGCGACTGCGACACCCGCGACCTCGGAGGACGGCCAAGGGCCGTCATCGTCGTCCTCGTCGTCGTCTGTGTTGCGGAGGAGGAGGAGGGAAGAGAGGCGGGGCGAGAGCAGGGCGGAGAGGCAGGCGAGGAAGCTTGCGAGGAGGCTACGGAAGTCGGACAAGGCGGCAAAAAGGGCTGCTGAGGCCGAGGTAGCGCGCAAGGCTGTCAAGAGGGCGGCAAAGAAGGAGTTGAAGAAGCAGACAAAGGCAAACGAGACAAAAGGAGAAAGGCGCGCTAGGAGAGAGGAGAGGAGGGCACGGAAGGAGGCCAAAAGGAGGAAACGGGAGGGTGGCGCGCTGCAAAAGTCCGATCAGGGATGAAGGGCTCGAACTTATATTGTTCCGTTCTCCACATGTGGTCGGATGGCATCAGGCCAACCTGGTGTTGTGTACCAGGAGCTGTGGACCATTAGAGTCGCGAGCAGCCCCGTCTACTTCAGTGCAACCTACGCGCCTTCCGGGGACGCTGGGTTTGCGGTCCGCAGCAAAGGCGGACTCAGTCGCGGCAAAGAATTTGCCGGGCCTCGGGGGGGGCCTGTGGTCATAGACTACGTCGTGTCCAAAGTCGGTCTTCAAGGCTCCTTAGGGGCCTTACCCGGCTTGTTTGAGAGCAACCAAGGCCGGCGGTCCCAGAAATCGTCCTTGATAATGTCAAGGTGTTCCACCACGATCCGTGCCTTTGCTCGTCGTTTCCTCTCGTTTTCGGACTGCGTTTTTGATTGTTGAACCGGCTCTGCCAGGTTATCTGCTTCGATGGTGGTGTTGTGTGTGCCAGGCTCTACCAGCTCATACTAGCCTCATCTTCAGTCGCTTGGATACATTGATCGAGGTGGTTGGAATACACTTACGTCTCGGAACACAACACTGCCCTTCTTATTCATCTCGGGCTCGTTGTTGTAGTTTATGCCGAATTTCGAAAACAGAAGCTCGTTTTTGTCCGCGGAATACGTCCCCTTGCATTTCCGTAACTTAGCTGTAGGGGCCCGTTGACAATGGCAAGACGGCTTACCTTTAAAGTCTTCTCAGCCTCAGTGGCATCAATCCCCCCCAATTGGATGAGGGCCCAAAAGGTCGTGTTGTAAAGATTGTTGATATGGCCTGGATGATGGTCAGCACAAAGCCGGGCCAATATACAGAAAAGGGCGCCTACAATCAACCTGCCTCCAACTCATGTAATCTCGCAGGTTCTGCACCGTTGGGTAGCACACTGCCCGGCCGTCGAAGCTGGGTAGTGGGGGGGATATGGGGGTGTCCGGGAAGTAAGTCGACCAGAGGTGCACATAGTACGCGGTGAAGGTAGAGACGATGGTCGAGACCAATTTGCTGTAGGATTCAGCCATACGAACCAGAGGGAAGGCTCACGTCGAGGACCTACCTGGAGCGACGCTCAAAGAGACTGCATGTTTTGTGGAAGACAAAGCTAGACGGGCATGTTAACAGATGCTGGAAACTGGAGCATTAGACAAGAACATACCTGTATTCATCGCTAACTCCGTATGCAATGGTGATGTCTGGGAGCTCGGCCATGACTGCCCTGGCGGCAGCATTCATGAGCTCGAGAGCGCGCTTGTCGTTTGGCTTCTCAAAGGCATATTTGCTTGCGAACCTTGGTTACTTGGGGTTAGACCGGCTCAAGCTCATGCAACATATAACATGCGAGAGGAAGAAGCATGGATGCAGTCATACTTGGTGAAACCTCGCCCGTCGATTCTGACTACAACCCACGTGTTGGGGAGGAGATTGTCGGGTTGCTCGAAGTGCTTGACATATTCGAACCTTTGGGTTCCAAACATTAGCCACTGATTTGAAAGTTTGATGATGGACATTCATACTTGGAGTTGGCCATCGTTTGGGGTGTTTTCAAAACCTATTCTCTTTGTTTCCTATGAAACATTCGAGCTCATCGCTGCCGGAAACCAACACGGTGTTGTCGTCGGGAGAAAACCGACCGACTGGGCAACCCCGCTTGCCCGCGCGTTTGGCGTTGGCGTTGGCGGGGCACATCCTTGGCACCCCGTCCCACACGGGCGGATCTGCCGCTGTGAAACCCTGCCATTGCGAGTCGGGTGCTTCCCGGTGCTCAGTGGGGCTCCGCAGCCTTGCAACAACTCCAATTCTTCAGATTCCCATTCCACACACACTCAGCCTCGGCGGCGCGACAATATCCTTGCCGGGCGCGATTCTTAGACCATCCGGCATCCGGCGCGGCCATGAACCTCCTTCTATCTGACGATTATCTCCTCCAAGACTACCCCGAAAACATCACCAACACCATCCGGTCGGGTCACTCGACATGTGCACGATTCAACCGCGAAGGCGACTTCCTCGCCTCGGGCCGCGTCGATGGCACCGTCGTTATTTGGGACCTGGAGACCATGGGTGTCGCGCGCAAGCTTCGGGGTCATTCTAAAAACATAACCTCACTAAGTTGGTCTCGGTGCGGCCGATATTTGCTCTCGGCCTGCCAAGGTTGGAAGGCTATTCTATGGGACCTACAAGACGGGAAAAGACATCGCGAGGTGCGCTTCCGGGCTCCGGTGTACGGCGCCGAGCTCCACCCTTGGAATCAGTCCGTACTCTTCGATGCTATTCTTTTTGCAAACACAGAGGCTGACTGACGCGTGACAGCCACCAGTTTGTCGCCGCCCTGTTCGAGGACCAACCGATGCTCGTCGACATCACAGACTCGGCTCATGTGCGATATGTCCTACCATCCGTAGCGAAACGACCCAACACAGAGGTTGATGCGGCGCTCCGAGAGAAGCAGGCGAAGGAGGATGCGAAGCACATGACGACGGCCATCGTCTACACGGCGGCGGGTGACCATCTTCTGGCTGGTACAACCAAGGGCCGCCTCAATATCATCGATGCTAGGACACGCGAGATCATTTACTCGGAAAAGATAGCGAGCGGTGTTATCACAACCCTGCGGCTTACCGAGTCCGGCAAAGAGCTTCTTGCGAATGCTCAGGACCGGATAATACGAACCTTCCACGTGCCGAACCTCTCGGCGGCAGACCTCGATCCAGACACGATACAAATACCTCTCGAGCACAAGTTTCAGGACGTCGTGAATAGGTTATCATGGAACCACGTAGCTTTTAGCGCTACGGGCGAGTACGTGGCCGCGTCTACCTACAACAACCACGAGCTCTACATATGGGAACGTGCGCACGGCAGCCTGGTGCGCATGTTGGAGGGGCCCAAAGAGGAACAGGGAGTCATCGAGTGGCACCCGCATCGTGCATTGCTAGCGGCATGCGGTCTAGAGACCGGCACAATCAACATCTGGTCTGTCACGAGCCCTCAGCGGTGGTCGGCTCTTGCGCCCGACTTTGCCGAGGTCGAAGAAAATGTTGAGTACATCGAGAAGGAGGACGAGTTCGATATCCACCCGCAAGAGGAGATACAGAAGCGGCGGCTCGATCAAGAGGATGAGGACATTGACGTCCTAACCGTGGAGAACGGCGGGGGCGGTGGACTCGCAGAGGATCTGAACGCGTTTCGCATGCCCATACTGTTTAACCTGGGCGAGTCGGACAGCGAAGAAGAGTTTGTGAATGTCTCGCTCGGGACATTACGTAGGAAGAGTCCTGGCGACCAAGAGGACGGCGAAATGACAGGCGAGGAGCGAGGACCCGGAAAGAAAGCAGGCGGCACTGGACGGGGACGGGGAAAGAAGAAGTGATTCCATACAGCTCGTTGGTTTTAGTCTCAACCCGAGCGAAACTGAGCGAAACTACCTAATTGAGCAGTCCCAAAGACGTGTAAGCAAGTTGTGAAGAAGCTTGTGAAAAAGCCATATGTACATTTCGTCATCGTTGGTCGTAGGATTTCGGCTTGTGGTCGATTCCGAGGCCGAAACGTGCAGCGGCCGGCGACCCTCGAAACCTACCTAGGTAACAATGGCACGAGCCAGGTACTTGTTTCGCACATGGTAAAGAGGTGAGACCAGAAGTCTCATTTTGGACCGTGCTTGGATCACAGGCGCCCCTTGTGAAAAAGTGGGCCCGGCCTAAACTGGGCTAAGTCAGCCGCCTTTGCCTCTCACCCGCGTTGCTTTGTCCTTCGAACTTTTCTAGGCGACGCCATCCTGCTCCTCCCCCAAACCACCCATCGAACAACTCGACACCGACATCGCAAATCGCGTCAAGAAGCCCCGAATTCTTGTCGTCTATCTTTCCCGACAAGAACATCGAACGTACCGATTGCGATACCCGAGTCCATCGATTTTTTCCGAGCCGCAGCGAGACTGGAGGCAACGAGCTTTTGACGGTCGCTGCTTCAGGCCGCTGGCCTGGAAAGCGTAGTGGAGGAGGTTAGAACAGCATCGCGAAAAAGTCATCACGCAAACACTTTTCGCCATCAAGCTCTCCGCCCGCCACGCAGTAATTTTCCTTTTCTCTTCCGCCGCGGTTTCATTCTCTTCGCGCCAACTCCGCGCGCGCCTCGATACCGCGATATTCGCTTGACCCGCGTTACTAGTAATTCACCCGTTCGCTGTTTCTACCGCGAACTTCGCATCACGAGTTTTCCGTCGTAGTAATTTCGGCATCTCCGCTTCATCAATATGGCGAACCTTATTTTCGCGCACTCGAGCGCGCCGATCCGCACCATCAAGGAGATCCAGTTTGGACTCCTGGCGCCCGAGGAGATCAAGGGGATGAGTGTTTGCCACATCATCTACCCAGAGACCATGGACGAGAGTCGGACGAAGCCTCGCGACGGCGGTCTCAACGATCCCCTTCTCGGCTCCGTCGACCGACAGTTCAAGTGCAAGACATGCACTGAGAACATGACCGAGTGCCCTGGCCATTTCGGCCACATTGAGCTGGCCCGACCCGTCTACCACCCCGGCTTCATCAGGCGCACAAAAAAGCTACTCGAGATGGTCTGCCACAACTGTAGCAAGGTGTTGGCAGATAGAGTTAGTTGCACCCTACCCGACCGGGGGTAGTCTTTGTTTGCTTGGTACTGACGCTTGAACCAGTCCGACCCGCAGTATGCCGCCGCCATGCGGATCCGAGACCCCAAGGTGCGATTCAAGCGAGTATGGGATATCTGCAAAAGCAAGAAGCGCTGCGACAACGACTCGCCCAAGCCGGGCGAAGATGGCGAATTCAACCCCGGTGGCAATCCCGCAGAGGGGCCGCTCGGTGGTCATGGAGGATGCGGCAACGTTCAGCCTGTCATCCGCCAGCAGGCCCTCACTCTCTGGGGCAGCGTCGAAACCAAGGACGAGGATGGTGTGAAGACCAAGGACAAGAAAGTCGTCACTCCAGAGATGGCCCTCAACATCTTCCGCCGGATGAAGGACGACGAGATGATCGACATTGGCCTCAACATCTCTCAGGCCCGCCCCGAGTGGATGATCATCACTGTCCTCCCTGTGCCGCCCCCTCCCGTCCGTCCTAGTATTTCTATGGACGGAACCGGAACGGGCATGCGCAACGAGGACGATTTGACGTACAAGCTCGGCGATATCATTCGTGCCAACGGCAATGTCCGCCAGGCCATTTCCGAGGGCTCGCCGCAGCACATCATTACGGATTTCGAGAATCTTCTCCAGTACCATGTCGCTACCTACATGGATAACGATATTGCTGGCCAGCCACAGGCATTGCAAAAGAGTGGCCGTCCTGTCAAGGCCATCCGCGCCCGCTTGAAGGGAAAGGAGGGCCGTCTGCGAGGCAACTTGATGGGAAAGCGTGTTGACTTCTCGGCCCGCACTGTCATCACAGGTGATGCCAATATCTCGTTGGACGAGGTCGGCGTGCCGCGCAGCATTGCCCGCACCCTGACGTACCCGGAAACCGTGACGCCTTACAACATCGCCAAGCTCACAAAGTATGTCCAGAACGGCCCGACAGAGCACCCGGGAGCCCGATTCGTCGTCCGCTCCGACGGCACTCGTCTTGATCTTCGCCACTATCGGCGCGCGACTGCCGTTCAACTCGAGTACGGCTGGAAGGTCGAGCGCCACCTGATGGATGGAGACTTCATCATCTTCAACCGTCAGCCATCGCTCCACAAGGAGTCCATGATGGGTCACAGGGTTCGGGTGATGCCTTACTCCACTTTCCGACTCAACCTGTCCGTCACCTCTCCGTACAACGCCGATTTCGACGGTGACGAGATGAACTTGCACGTTCCCCAGACCGAGGAGACGCGTGCCGAGGTCAAGGAGCTTTGCATGGTTCCCCTGAACATTGTCTCGCCGCAGAGAAACGGTCCCCTCATGGGTATCGTCCAGGACACGCTGGCCGGCGCGTATAAGCTCTGCCGGCGTGATGTGTTCCTCAACAAGGAGGAGGTCATGAACATCATGCTCTGGGTTCCTGACTGGGACGGTGTCATTCCTCTCCCGGCCATCTTCAAGCCTCGCCCCCGGTGGACTGGCAAACAGATCATCAGCATGATCATCCCGGATATCATCAACATCCACATGCCCTCCGAGCAACCGGACAAGGACCATCCCGCCAAGGATGACGGTCTGCTCATCCAACAAGGAGAAGTCATCTTTGGATTGCTGTCCAAGAAGAGCATCGGTGCTGCCGGAGGTGGCATTGTCCATCTGTGCTACAACGAGCTCGGTCCGCAGGGTGCTATGGAGTTTCTGAATGGCTGTCAACGGGTGGTCAACTACTGGCTGCTGCACTATGGACACAGCATCGGCATTGGCGATACGATCCCAGACGCCAAGACCATCGAGCTGGTTCAGAAGCACATCAACGACGAGAAGGATGAGGTTCGCCGGCTGACAAAAGCGGCCACCAACAATGAGCTTGAGGCCCTCCCCGGCATGAACATCCGAGAGACCTTTGAGAACAAGGTCTCGACGGCGCTCAACAAGGCTCGTGATAAGGCCGGTACGTCGACCGAGAAGAGTCTGAAGGATCACAACAATGCTGTCACGATGGCCCGCTCTGGTTCCAAGGGTTCTTCGATCAACATTTCGCAGATGACTGCCTTGGTGGGGCAGCAAATCGTCGAGGGAAAACGCATCCCATTCGGTTTCAAGTACCGTACACTCCCCCATTTCACCAAAGACGACTACTCTCCCGAGGCCCGAGGCTTCGTTGAGAACTCGTATCTCCGTGGCCTGACACCCTCAGAGTTCTTCTTCCATGCCATGGCTGGTAGAGAGGGTTTGATCGATACGGCTGTCAAAACAGCCGAGACGGGTTACATCCAGCGTCGGCTTGTCAAGGCGCTCGAAGACGCAGAAGCGCGTTACGACGGCACGGTGCGGAACTCGCTCGGTGACATCATTCAGTTCGTCTACGGCGAGGACGGCCTGGATGGTATCGCCATTGAGAAGCAGCGAGTGGACCACATGAACATGTCAAACGTCCATTTTGACAAGCGCTACCGTCTGGACGTCATGGACGAGACCGCTACTGATCTCGAAGCTTTGGAGTATGGAAGAGAGATGGCCAGCGACCCTGTCGTGCAGCAGCTCCTGGACCAAGAGTACGAACAACTCCTGGCTGATCGCAAGCTCGTGCGAGAGATCAACCGCCGCAAGCTGGCCGAGGATAATATGCAGCTCCCCCTCAACATTGCTCGGATCATTGAGACGGCCAAGAAGCTCTTCAAGGTCGATGAATCCCATCGCAGCGACCTCACACCCAAGGATGTGATCCCTGCCGTCCAGGCTATGCTCGACCGAATGATTGTGGTCCGCGGCACTGATCCGATTTCCAAGGAGGCCGACTACAACTCTTCGATGTTGTTCAAGATTCAGCTACGGTCTCGCTTGGCGTTCAAGCGCCTTGCTGTCGAACAGAGGATCGACAAGCTAGCCTTTGAACACATCCTAGGCGAGCTGGAGAACCGGTGGTCTCGGTCAATGGTGTCTCCTGGAGAAATGGTTGGAGTGCTGGCTGCCCAGTCCATCGGAGAACCGGCGACGCAGATGACACTGAACACCTTCCACTTTGCCGGTGTGTCGTCTAAGAACGTCACGCTGGGTGTTCCTCGTCTCAAAGAAATTCTCAACGTTGCAAAGGACATCAAGACCCCGTCTATGGTTGTCTACCTGGATGCTGCAAATGCGACCCAGGAGGATGCGAAGAAGCTGCGGAATACCGTCGAGCATACCAGCCTCCGTTCCGTGACGGCAATCACCGAGATCTACTATGATCCGGATGTCACGTCGACGAACATCCCCGAGGATTTTGACATGGTCGAATCATACTTCTTGATTCCAGACTCGTCGGACCAGGATTCTATCGAGACCCAATCTCGCTGGCTCCTGAGACTCACTCTTGACCGGCAGAAGATGCTTGACAAGGGCCTGCGTGTCGAAGACGTTGCGCAGCGCGTCAAGGACGAGTACAAGAAGGACGTCGCCGTCATTTTCAGCGACAACAACGCAGAGGAGATGGTCATTCGGGTCCGCGTGATCCGCCAGGATGACGATAAGGACGAGGACGGGAATAAGATCATCGAGGACGATGTGATGCTGAAGCGGCTCGAGAAGCATCTCCTCGACAACTGCACCCTGCGCGGCGTGTCCGGCATTGAGCGTGCCTTTTTGAACAAGGGCACCAAGCTGATCCAGAAGGCGGACGGCTCGCAAGTGGCCAACAAGGATACGCCGGAATGCATGGAGTGGTATCTCGACACTCAGGGTACGTCTCTAAGAGAAGTCCTGACTATCGAAGGCGTCGACACGAAGCGGACATCCACAAACGACTTGTATCAGATTGTGGATGTGTTTGGCATCGAGGCAGCCCGAGGTGCCCTTATGCAAGAGTTGACCCAGGTGCTTGCCTTTGACGGTTCCTACGTGAACCATCGGCATCTGGCTCTTCTTGTCGACGTCATGACGTACCGTGGCAGCATCGCCGCGGTGACACGCCACGGCATCAACCGCGCCGACACCGGTGCTCTGATGCGCTGCTCCTTCGAGGAGACGGTCGAGATTCTCCTCGAGGCTGCTGCCGTCGGAGAGCTCGATGACTGCCATGGTATTTCCGAGAACGTCATGTTGGGCCAGATGGCGCCCATGGGTACTGGACACTTCGATGTCCTTCTCGACCCTAAGATGCTCGAGACGGTCATCTCGGACAACTCCCGCATGGGTCTGATGCCTGGCATGACGATCAAGGGTACCCAGCTGGAGGGTGCTGCGACGCCGTACGACACCGGTTCGCCGATGGCGGACAATGGGTATATGGGCAGCTACTCCCCAACCATGGGCAACTTCTCGCCCATCCAGGGCGCAGGCGCCGACAGCCCGGGCGGTGGTTTCGGGACCGAGTACGGTGGCGGCTTTGGCTCGAGCACCGTCAATCCCTACGCGACGAGCCCACGCGCTACCAGCCCCTTCTCCACGTCACCCACTTCGCCGTTCGGCTACGGCGGCGGCTACTCGCCCACCTCACCAGCCGGGTACTCGCCCACGTCGCCTCTTATCAACGCCGGAGGTCGGTACGCATCGAGCCCGCAGTTCAGCCCCTCATCTCCGTCGTTCTCGCCGACCTCACCAATGCTGCGGCCCGGCAGCCCGTCGAGCCCCAACTACAGCCCCACGTCGCCGAGCTACTCGCCGGCCTCGCCCGCAGGAGGGCCCAAGCATTACTCTCCCACGTCGCCGGCGCAATTCAACTCGCCGACATCGCCATCGTACTCGCCCACCAGCCCGAGCTACAGCCCTGCGTCGCCAAACCTGCACGCCACGTCGCCGTCATACTCGCCGGCCTCGCCCACCTGGTCGCCTACGTCGCCGGATGCCTATTCGCCGACGAGCCCGTCGTTCCAGCGGTCGCCCGGACAGCAATTGTCCCCGACCAGCCCTGGCTACTCGCCAACGTCGCCGTCATTCTCGCCGAGGACTCCAGGCCGCGGCCCGTCTGGAGGAAATGGGGACCAGTAGTAAGTCTTGGACTATTTTTCGTTTTTTCGACAACGAGGGTGGTGTCTTGGGAGAACAATCCGCTAACACTATTTTTAACCAGCTCACCCACTTCCCCGACGAATGACTAATCGCGTTCCCGTCATGAGTCAGGCGAGAATGGTGTTGCACGCGGGACGGGTACAGGTTTGCCCTGAGGGGGGGGACACGCCGAAGCATTTTGCGGTTTGTTTTTTGTTTTTTTCCGGGGGGGGGTTCATATCGGAGCGACTTGGTCCTTTTTTTTTTCTTCTCTTTCTCTCTCTCCCTGCCCCTTTCTTCGTTATTGTTTTGATAGAACCAACGTCTCTACCTACCCATGGCTTGTTTGCTTGAGAAGAGGAGGGAACCAAAAAAAAAAAAAGGTCTCCCCCCCTCCCTTTGCATTTTCAGCTCAGCCCCCACCACCAATACAATACACACAATGGGGGATGGGTCATTTCATACCAAGGAAAAGAAGAAGAAGAAGAAGAAGAAGAGGGAGAGAGGGGAGGTAGACGGCGGGCGGCACCAGATTGGGTTATGGCTTCCCCCTCTCGGGGGCTATTTGCCGCGGCGGATGGATCGATGGATCGATGAATTGGGGGGGGGGCATATGATGAAGAGGGAATGATGATTGATTGGGGAGCCGGCGGGGGGCAGGCAGTGTAATGATTCTTGTATAGTACTCATACCTAGGTATGTACATACAGCTAAATATGATATCCGCGACTTGGTTTTGGGTCGGTGGAGAACAAACAGTTGGCTGGTTTGCTTGCTGGTTTGCTTGTTGTTGCGCAGTTAATCAGTAATGATAAGGGGAGTGTGTGGTGCAGGATAAAGGGAAAATACTTTTTATTTACTTATTTGCTTATTTATTCATTTATTCATCTAGTTACTTCTTTATTTACTTCTTTATTCATTCATTCATTTATTTATCTCCCATGACAATCATTAACTCGTTTACCTTGTGGGATATGTGTTGAAGGAAGTAAGTCTGGTGTGTGGTGTTGGTTTGTTTGTGACCGTGGGTTTTGTGTGGTGATCGATGCCCGTGTTGGGTGACTGACTGACTACTACTGCCTTACCCTACCTACTTGTCCTTTCTCCTTGGAACTGGTATCTAGGTATCTACAGTACTACATTTGGGGACTCTACCCATTCAATTTTAGTGTGAGATGGAGGGTGACTAGTGACCGAAGTCACGTTGTCTCGGTGAGCTGCGCGTTGCTGCTACGCTGCTGCTGCCGCGGCGGGAAAGGGGGAGAGGGGACTTGTGTGTGTGTTGGGCATCAATCGTGGTGGCTGCCTGCCGGCTTTGCCTGTCCTGCCTGCCTGCCTGCCTGGGTAGACAGGTAGATGGTGGAGGGAGAAAGAAAAGGGGTGGGGACGGTTCGGGCCCGAGGCGTCCTCCCCACTCCTGCTTTGCGGTGGAGTTTTTGTGTTTTGTGTGGGATGGATGGATGGATGGATGGATGTAGCAGGTGCCTTCCTTGCCTTCAAGTTGCATTCTTGGTTGGTGATTGCACAAGTGGGTATGACTCCTTCCTCCTCCTCCCCTTTCGGCTACTCCCTACTGCAGGCACGCCCTGTTTCTTTTCTCCGGTATGTACATCCTAGTTGCTTGAGTGTCGTTGGGTAGAGGTGGGGTTTAGGTTCCATGATATTGTGGCAGGGCAAACGGCAGTGGTCCGGACGCAGGGGAATAGGGGCCGTCATGGAGAAGGAGAATGCAGAGACTCAGTCAGGGGTTGAAAGGGGGGCCTAGGGGGAGGGCCTCGATGAGACGGGCGGGTGTGCAAGTGTGGATAGCCCAGGGAGGAAGAGACTGAGGCGATGGTGATAGGCAGGCCAGACATGTGGTGTTCATTTCCGGTCATTTGTCATGAGATGATGGATGTACGTGAATAGAGAGAGAGGCCTCTTCGTCGGGGTTCCCGTGCCTCGTTAGGTTACAGATACATGCCTTGGAATCGCACGTCTTGGCGCATCTACAGGGTGGCTGCTTCTGTCCAGGATTTGATTGCTATACGGGATGTCTTGATTTGGAGGTTGGTGGTGAATGACCAAAAAAAAAACTTGGTGCTGGCGTTGATGAGAGAGGGCCGTGGTCCGAGCAAGGCTCAGCCTTGGGCGTTGTCACGGCGGCCGCATCGACCGAGACCTAGTTCGCTGCCCACAGCCTCGACTGGAAAGTCACCGAAGAAAACGGACGGAAAAAACGAAGCAAGATTTGCACGTCGTTGTCGGCCACTCCGGTCGCCGTCATGGCGATGCAGCACAGCTCAGGTTTGGCATGTACCTAGTTGAGCCCTGTTTGTTGTTGTCGACGTCGGGAGTTTGGAGGGAGTTGGCCACAGTGCGGATCGTCGAGCTTGGCGGTGGTCTGTGATCTGTTGACAACACACCGGCGTGTGCGGAGGAAACAGCTAGTCACCTGACTAAGCGCAATGTGATGATTGGAGCCCCCGATCGTGCACGAGCCAAGTTACCAGACTGTCGGGTCCTACGCCGATTTTTTATTGGCGTTCGAGTCGCGCTGTGGTTGTTGAAAAGGTACTTTGAAGGGGAGAGGTCCAAGAGGGCTCCCTCTGTCTTGAATTCGGGATTTGACAAATACACTACACGGCTGCATGGCATGGCAGTTATTTTCTCTGGGGGTCTCAATCAATGTACCCCCCTTCGCCGAGGTACATCGTAAGGTACTGCAGGTAATCCCTCAGTTCAACCTAGGAAGGTCGCCAAGGTATGTTTCTGTCTCTAGCGGTTTTTGCCGAGAAGATCGGGGGGGAGGGGGGTGTTGTTGGTGACACACACAAACCACCGGCATTAGGGAGCAATAGACCCGAGCAAGAATTTTCTCAACGGCCTTGGCCGACTGGACTGGCAGTTCGGTCCTCACGACATTTAGGCAATGAACATGTCACAAGTCAGGAGGTGGTGGTTGCTCGTGCACGAGATGATCGCGAGCATCCTCTCCCATGCGGGAGCCTAGGGTTGTTGGTTGGTTGCAGAAGCGGGTTTCTGCTCTCTTGGCCGCCCGATTGGCCGCCCGCCCATCGCATCACCCCAGTCACCCGCGCTTAACCATCGGGACGCTGTCAGGCGGAAATCTCCCATCGGCCCAGTCATATCCTCCAGAACCACCGCACCGATCCGGGTGTTGGTGAAGGGCGGTGTAGGGCAACGGCTTGGGATTGGACGTTGACGCCAGAGGCGCACTCTGTTGGTGCGCATCACGGAGGGAGCTGCCGCGAGGTTCTTCTTGTGTCCTTCACCGCGGGATGTATGTATGTACAGTTCCGGTAACTCGAGTTCGAAATGAGATGAAGAGAACCCCTGGAGCTAGCAGATGAGAACTACCCACATGAGCTGGAGAGCCTTGCACGTTGTTGTCCCGTTGGCAGTGTGTTGTGTAAGAGATGATCCTCGTTCTCCTTTTCTGGTGTCTCGGTGTGACTCGGGAGCTGTTCCTGCGCTAGACCTAACCAGCCCTACTGAATACGTCACCCCAGAGTCCCAGACCCCAGTATTGCACTTTAGCGTCTCGGTTCCCGCAGCAATCGGTTGATTCTTGATTTTGAGCTCATTGACAAGGTCACGCCACCAGGGTCAATAGCGTATGCAAAAGGTGCTTGTGTGATCTGATTGACACTGAAATTGGAGAGGTTGCACCTTGTGTTACACAGGCGGTTCGGGGGTTCGCCAAGGTCGTAGCGAGCTCCTTCTCCCTGGGGGGGGGAAAGCGAGAGTTAGACAAATCGGCAAGACAGACTCATCGAAATCGACCCCTTCCAAGCCGTTTCGCGAAAATGTGTAAGGTACTCCGTAATGATGGTCACTCGATACGTCCGACGTTTCTGCCCATTAACGTCGAGGACAAGGTCAAGGGTTCGCATGTTGAAGACACCCTTGCTGCCTGCCGCCCCCCAACTCGTGGGCCGACTCTGATTGGCAGGGCGCGCGACTGTAAGCGCGATGCAGGGCACTCGTTTCGTGGCACAATGCAGGGCAGCACGGGGCGGGTCGTTGACGGCATCTGCAAAAGTCCACCCGCGTCTTTCGTCGAAGCGATTCTGCCGGACCACGATCGGAGGAGAATCCTGCCGCCCCCCCACCACCTTTACTTCCGTCACGTAGTGGCGTGGCCAACCCGTTCAAGATTTCGAAATGCTTGCTTCGGCTGGGGCCCATGAGGCCGTGAACAAATCGGCTTGCGAGCCTGCGGTTGAGGATGCGGCGCGGGCCTGCGGAGTGCCGGAACGGGCCAAACCGAGCCCCAATGACAGCCCTCTGTCTGAAATTATGGCCATGAAGTGCTTGCGGCTGATTTTGCACTTCCCACCCCTCGGGTGTGGCCAGGTGGTCGATGATGTTCGGACGAAACAAGGAGACAAGACCCTCTTCTCTCTCCCCTGCCTCCGAACCCTAGCTTGGCGGTCCACTTCTAGGGCGTGATAAGCTTCCAGGGTTACGATCCTTCCCGCGTTGAGCGAAGAGGGCCGGCTTGCGCACGGACCACAAGGGAATTTCTATTCTGGAGTCTTCTCAATGGTCAAGGGTTCCTGGCTTGCTTGGGGCTCATGTGACGGAGAGCTGCTGCGTCTCCCCGCGGCCATGTTCTGCCATGCACGCGACGCTGTGTCTGCACTGGTCCCCGGCCGGCCCGGCCTGGCTGTGGACGATGCAAAGCCAACGAAGAAAAAATAGCCTCACCCATTCCACACTCCGCCGCCGCCACAAGAGACCGCCACGATAGACCGCCATGCCGCAGTGAAACAGTTGCACAGGGACTTTTTTTTTTTTATCCCGAGGGAGGACAAAGCCATCGGCCCGCAGTTTTCCACGTGTCTGTACCCAAATAAAGCCCTGGCGGAGCTGTCAAACAGTTCAAAAGAGAGAGAGAGTTTGGCCACAGAGCGACGTAACACCCGTCGGAGCTGTCGTTAACGCCGGCCTGTCAACGGTGGCTATCAATCAACGGGACGGCACCTCAAAAACCCCTCCGTCGTTGTGTACAACATGGAAGCTAGTCCCTGTCACTTGCGACTGGGTCTTGCCAATCGGTACATTGCCCGACCAGCGACACTCCGTTCTTGACCGTCTTGACCGCGTGGCTTGGGGAGGGATCCAATAGCATCGAGTCGAAGTGGCAGCCGCCAAGGCATAACGACTGATCATGTGTGCTTCTGAGAGCGGGCAAAGTGGGAACGAGGAGGCGGGGGAGAGTAAGGTAGTTTGAGATTCTCAGTTCAGCACTCGGCGCAAAAAGAATATCCCGTAAAAACTAGGTATGTAACAGAAAAATCCACATCCAGAAGAGAGATTTCCAAGCTCCATACACAAAACATTGCACAACACCGTGACCTGGCATCAAGCCGAATATAGACAATAGGAAAAAAACAGGAGTTCACGCCCCCTCCCGCCCTAAGAATCTCCCAAGAATCTGCGCCGCCGCCTTCGCGTTGTTGAGCACCATGATGATCGAAAGACTAGGTCTAGTATTTACTCGCTCCGAGAGGCCGGAAGACAGGTCGCAGAGTGAGTGTCTGTTAGGAAGAATGTTAGAACCGAATATTCCTCGGCAGCATCCCTTGAGCAACGTACCAGAGATCCCGTTTGCATCTGCACTGGAGTGCTCGCGCCTAACCGCCGTGGTTGTTGCAGACTCCGTCATGGTAGTCGTCGACAACTTGGGGACCGCCGTTCGGGCAGTAACCCAGGGCGGCGTAGGCAGCGCATCGGACTAATTCCTCGACGACGTGACCGCAGTCGTAGTGGAACTTGTAGAGGGTGCACATGGTGGGTGGTGGTGTTTCGAAGGGAGAATTTGGAAGTGCTCGTGTGGCGGCGTTGATGCGATTGAACGGTTGGCGGGGAAAGAGGGCAGGCTTGAGAGGCTCAGGAGTGCAACGGAGATCTGCGCCGATTCGAACGAGGACGAGGACGATGATGGGTGAGGATGAGGATATTTCGAGGGACTGGACGGGAGTCGACGCGTCTCTTTATAGACTTCTTGTCGAAGATTAAGACGGGGTGCCTACGCCTGGTTCGTGCTTGGGTACATCGGTCCCGTGCCGTGTTTGGGCTTCGCGGAGCAGTGATGGTCCCGCTGCTCCCTGTATGACTCCTTAGTCAATGTCTGTTGGTAGTTGCCTTTCCGCGCGGGATGGGGCGAGGCAAATGGAGTTGGACTGAGAACGGTCAGTCGACGGGTGTGACTGTCGCCCAGAGCATCTCCAACAGAAAATGTAACGGTCCACACCCGCGAGCTGAGGTACAGGCGTGTATCCCGCGCTGCGGGGGTACTTACTGAACTACCCAGCTGCAAGCTCGGGAGACTGGCAGACAGGTGTGGGTCGATCCGGGCGCTGCAGGTGGCAAGGGGTAGGGGATGCAGATGAAGAGGCCGAGTTGGACCTATCACGTCCGTAGAGCCCTCACCTTCAGGGGCCGGCTCGGGAAGACGGGCGACCTAACACACCCACAGCGGTACACTAGATTGCCCACTCAACGACTGGCACCAGCCGTGGGAAAGAACACTGCCGTTCTGCGCTTGTGCGCCAGGGATGGGAGGCACAAGGGACTTCGGCACTGGCCTACCCTACGCTACGAGGGCGCTGGTCTTCATCTCAGCCGGGGGAGGGGAGGGGGGGGGTGGACATCATCCGAACAATGGTCGAATCGACTTGGTCTTGCTGGGTGGCCGAGCAGAGTGACCCGGACGTTGCCAAGAAGACGGGGAAGAGCGGGTATGGAGAGCGGGTAGGTGGAGCAGGGTTAGGCTACGGGATGCTGCAGCAGCTCGTCGAGATGGTGATGGACGGTCCGCCATGCAGCTCCCCCAAGGGAGGTAGGTAGCCTCCAGAGGCGAAGCATATGACGAACAAGGAACTTGGCAGACGAGGACGGGGACTTCCCGGACACTTCGAGCTGCACCATGTTGGTGATATCGAGCAACTAAACCGAAACTAGGTCGACGCATCTTCCATGTCACCCGTCAAGAGCAGGATTGACGACCGAGAGGCGTGCCAATTAAGCTTCTTACGGGAGCAAGGTGGAAGGGGGCAGGCGGGGAAGGAGAGAGGAGAAGTTGGCTGTCAACTAGAATAAACGCGCCCATGGCGGCGCCCTGACGAGGCGCAGAGAAAATTGAGGCTGATGGAAAGGCTACATATCAACGGCCAGCACCGCATCGAAGTCATCGAAAAATAGCTGCCATACCCGCTGCCAAAACTTGCTTCAGACAACTCACCCTGGGGGCCCTCGTAGAGATAAAGGGAAACATCCTTACCAGAGAACAACGGGGGAGTGGTGCCCGGTTTGTTGGTCCGATCGAGGGTGGTCGTGAACGGCAGCAACACCAGAATAGAAAACAACATGGAAGAAAGGGCTGCTCGAGGGGCCCAAGGGTTCGATGAGCAGTGGGCGCTGCACAAGTTGTAGCCTTCTAGGTTGCCGCATCACCTATTCTCGAGTCCACAAAATGGCTTGGTGGGAGGACTGCAGAAGAACCGAGTATCGAGGAGAAGGACAGCACCGCTCCTGCTGAGGCAGCTCGTCAGAAGCGTTGAGGATATCCCGAGCACTCCTGCCCCCCCCTGTCTGAAGCTTTTTTGAGGGCCCAGATCGGCCAATCAGAGTGCCTGTTCTGGATTGGGCCTGCCGATTTGGTCTTCTGTGCCTGCCTGCTAGGCCCCACTTGACGCATGGCACGCAGCTGCCCGCAGGAATATTACAGGGAAGGCTCACATTCCCTGTCCCCGCAGGCTGGCGGTGTTTTTCCAGTTGCTGTTCAACTTGCATCACCCCCGGCTTTTGGTCCCATCTTGTCGCGCTATCCGCTGCCTGCGCTGCACGTCAAATACTGCATTACGGAGGGCTTGGTGTTGTGCGCTACCCGGTCGGCCACCGATTGCCGTCCCCGGCTCCGCTCCGGCCGGCCCCTCTCCCAGTTTTGATTGCGCACCGGAAACTGTGCGCCCCCTTTTGGCATGTCTCAGGTACCGAACCCCCCCCCACCTTTGCAGCGCTCTTGTTAGAGTCCTGGGAGTGCCGCAGCCCTAGAATGCCTCGTGCGGCCCGTTCTGCGGCCAACTCTGTCCATCCTTTCCGGGTGCGCGCCGGGCACCTGCTAGGCCGGCTTTTCTGGCCGATGCCATCGGCACAGCCCTGCTCCCCTTTTGGTATTTTTTTTTGGACAGCGGGGTGGCCGTGACCTGAACCTCAAACGCAACCCAAGACCTCGGTCGGCCCCCGCGGTCTTTTCCATCCACCACCCTCTGGCCAAGTGTCCGCCGTCCGTCATTCGTCTTCTTACGTCTTCTCGAAGCTGTGGATACCGGCTAGAGCACCACGGCCCGTCGATCTGAAACCCCTCCTGCTGGAAACCCCCATCTTCGCGTCGCGATAGGCTGGGTACTCGCCATATACGCTCACCTGTCCCTCACCCCCCAATTTCCGTGCCGAACTGAATGTTGACAATATTGAAGGTGGCAGTAGCCCGGCTGTCAAGGCTGAGAACTTGGACTCGCCACTCTCTCGGTGTCCGTCCTGCCCATGACCAAGGGCTTTGTTTACCGAGATGGCAGGGTGGCCTCTAGCGATCACAAGAACACGGGGTCCAACTCACGGGCAGATTCCTCGGTGATCCGTGTTGCGCCGAGTACACCCTGCTCCGCTAGACTTGTTGGACGTGCTACTTACATGCTGTGGAGCGCTCTCGCGCCTCGCCGTGTGAACCAAGCCGAGGGTCTGGTAGCAGACACCCATCAACCTTCCCCGCTGTGACAACGAGAGGGTATCCCTGGTCGCGGCTTGTCTATCGCGAGACAATACTGCGCGGTTGTTTGCGCCTATACGATAGCTGCTAGGCGCGGCTTCCAACGACTGCAGGGGCGGCATGCACTTGACGGTACTACCCCTGGCAATAACACGACACACACACACAACCCAGTCAAGCGCGATACAAAGGCCCCCGAAAGCGGGACCGACATGGTCTTCGGTGTTGGGCCGCAGATATGCCAGCGTTTTCTGTGTTGTGACGGTGGCGACAGTTGCGTGTGCCTGCCAATCAGGGCGGAATTTAAGCGCCTGACGGCGTTAAAGCCGGTAAGCGTTCCCGAATGTCACTCGACGATGATGACACTAATCTGCTGCTCATCTAGCAAGAAAAACACTGCGTTGTCGTGTGTTGGGCCATCTTCATCTGACTCTGCTGCTCCTTGCGGCGCGCCTCAAGCAACTGGTCCATCACACCAGTAGGAAACGACATGGTTGACAAGAGGGAGCACCCAGGGCTCGGCCCCGATCTCAACCTCCGAACGAACAACCCCCCAACAAAAGAGTCTGGATGGGTGTCATGAAGACTTGCATTTCCCCTATCGTTTGCTCCACATTCGTCTTGGTGTCGGGCCCCTCATCTGCATGTCCCACGAACGGGTCTAACCACACCTGCACTTCGAGCTTGGGAACCACCACCCCGAGCCGTGTGCACCCATGCAGATACTCCGGTACGGTTGGCGGAGGGTCTTTCCGGTCAACCCCGTTGCAGAAATGGGCCTCTCGCTAGCACCCCCCTCAACGGTGGTATGTACATTACCCTCTCGTTTCGTCCTAGTAGATGGCGTCGATATCACCAACAAACAGCCGGGTTCGGCAGAGAGCGATCATCGGCTTGCTGCAAGCTCGTAATGCCTTCCAACATGGAGGTGCCGGTCTGCGCTCACCCCTGACAAGCTCGCTGTTGTGGTCAGAGCCTGCCGTGGCCAAACCAAACAGGGAACCAAACTCGGCATCATTGCCGATCCCCCCGAGGTGCCACGTACCTCGTACCTTCAAGGTTCCTTGACAGGTAACGGTACAAACCCTACACCTACCTTCTTCTTCCCATGCATGCTCGAGTTGGTTGCCAAGATGGGTACGCGTGGCATCAAAGCCTTCCAGCGGAGCGTTTTCCCCCAGAAGCAGCCGGACACAAACCGGCACATATCAACTCAGGCTCTTCCTGGGCGACTGCTGACACGTTAGCACATCGCTACAGGTAGCCATAATTGCAGTTGTGGACTGTCACAGGTTGGTTTCCATGTTCGTCCATCC
The DNA here is from genome assembly GCA_033296705.1 of Chaetomidium leptoderma. Taxonomy (NCBI): domain Eukaryota; kingdom Fungi; phylum Ascomycota; class Sordariomycetes; order Sordariales; family Chaetomiaceae; genus Chaetomidium; species Chaetomidium leptoderma. The sequence goes on along the minus strand of MU856846.1, from coordinate 56,422 downwards.
AAACTAACGGCGACGAACAACGTTTTCAAGCGAGTCACGCGAAGCATTTAGAGAGTCGACCCCAACAGCTACCAGATCCAGGTGTTGTTACGTCTCTAGCAGCCTGCCTTGTGGTTCTATCAGTCTCTCAACCACGAGTGTGGTCCTGATGAGCATTCTACGCTTGACAAGCGTCTGGCGATGGACACAACCAAGAACATCTCGAGCTAGAAGGGGGCCGCCAGCAGAACAGGGCGAAGTCCACGGTTGGTGGGAAGTCACATTCCCCGACATGACTAAAGAAAGCTCACCGACAAGCTTCGAAGTGGCCGAAGCGGCGTACACATGGAGTGACCAAAGATGAGGGTTTTCCGTTTCACTCACATCTTGGGTTTCGCTTCCGGCCTACCGAGTCTCATTTGTCTTCGCACACCTTCCAGTTTAGCCCGCTGGTGGACAGGTGGCTTCGCCTTGGGTTTTCTCTGGGTGAAATTCTGAAAGGGCTGCCCCTGATTATAATATTTATACCGCTTGGCCTAGTGGCCACAGGCGTGGGAATTGCAAATAAGTCGAGGATTTCATCGAGTTGTTCCGATCGCAATCGAGCGCCGGTGCTGCGGTCAGACCCGGGCCCTAATTGCAGCGGGTTACCCTGAATGGCATAGACCGGCTAGCTTCGGAGGACCCCTCTAACTCTCATCATCTCATCATCTCATCACAACATCCCAACATCAGCTGGTCGTCAGACTTTGCTGGCTTGCAAAGCGCATTGGTGCGTGGCAGACATCGCCCGCCAATCTCAACAACGGACCCGCCGCCCTGGAACGGCCGAGGCCTGGGCCCAGGGGAAGACCGAGGGCATTTACGGGCCACGAGCGGGCCACGAGCGGGCTTCCCCGCGCCCCACAGACCCCCGGAGGGTCAGTTGACAGCCGCGATGTTTCCGAGATATCCTCGCAGTCGCACCAGGGGTCCAATCAATCGCGGCCGAGGCCCGACGTCATATGGACGCGTCCCGGGACGGCCTAAGACGACAGAGCCGCCCTTGCTCCACACATGCTGCTTGTATCAAAGTCTATCTCGTCTTTGCCGTGATGGTTCCACCATGAGCTGACCAAACCGTCACTTCTCGCACCCAGGTTTTCACCTGCGCTTTCCTTTCCGAGGGACGTGTTGAAGAGGGCGCGGGTAACCAAGGCATTGTCATACCCGACCCCAGTTGTCCTCAGCTCAGGCCAATTGGCATCCCACGTGCGGCCGTCTCTCGCCCAGAAATCCTGGGTCCTCGTCCCCATGGTTGAGCCCAATCACAGAGGGCGGGGTTTTGCTAGGGTTTTCTAATCCTACGCGCCGCTGTGAAACGGGTACGTGCCTTTTTGGTGGGGGATTCCGTGGCTTCTCATGTGAACACCCATGTGAACACCATTGCGGAGCACAAAGGAGGGATGGGACAAGAGCAGGGGTGAAAGTCGCCGAGCAAGTATATAAAAACCCATCACCCACTCCCACTCCCAGCGTCCCCCAACTTTCTCCTGTTTCTACTATTCCATTCACCCACCAGGCCACTCTCCCACCACCGCCCAGCCTCGACCATCAAGACAAGACAGATCACAGCTCCTCAAGCCGTTTTCTCTTACTTCAGCCACAAAAACAAAAGAAACCGCATTTATTCAGTTTCCCCCCCCTCCAAACATGTCGACCACCCCAACCTCCGAGGCTCTCCGCCAGCTGAGCGAGCAGGTCGTCGACTTCACCCCCGCCGCTGCCGCTCAACGCCGGCCCTCCACCTTCCTCTCACTAGCCCCGAAGACTTCCGAGTCGTACCCTCGCACCCAGCGGGCCAAGCAGCCGCTTACCGCCGAGGTGCTCGCCGAAGCTACCAAGGAGAAAGACGCCGACGCCGAGTCGTTGAAGCGCCGCACCTCTAGCCTCAGCAGCGACGCCTCCAAGCTGCGGTTCCTCCGGCTCGGCCCCGTCCACTGGGGTGAGCACCAGGACGATAACAAGGCCGACTTCCACGAGGTCGCCGTCGAGTAAGCGGGTCAACCTAAAAAAAAACCAAAAAAAAAAACCCCAATTACAACGACACACCACCCACTTGATTGCGTCTTGCTTTCACTTCACCTCTCTTTCTCTCTCTCTCTCTTTTATGTATGGATGTTTTATTAGCGATAATCATGATGCCATGAGCCAGCCAGCCAACCAAAAAATGGGATTTCTAAGCGGGTTCTCTTTCTGCTTCCTTCTCTGTTTGCCGTTCCAATGATTATGTTTGCCGTTTCCAATGATTATGACACGGGCGGGCGGGGGTCTCTAATTGCGATACGAAACTGTGTCCACTTGCTGCTTGTCCCCCCGCCCCAAATGAGATTTACGTATGACTTTCTCGCAACTCTCGGACTTCTTGGTTGGAGTCGTCGAGGATGGATGGAAATGGTGGGGGTTAAAGCGAGCCCTGCGGACCAGGGTTTTTTTCTGGCTTAGCCTGTTTCTGTGACACGACGGATTCTCGAGGGGGAGGGGGTGGGGGGGGGCCAGCCAGCCTCGAGCCGCCTGCGCCGGTGGGAATGGAGAAGAAGAAGAAGAAGAAAATGTGATTTTCTTCTTCTTTTCTTGTTGGCAGAGATTTCTAGCGTGCAGGATGGTGTGCCAGTCGCGATGATGTGTTTGTTGGAGTATCTCGCAATCAGTTGATCCTCGCTGTCTTGGATTGGTCCCCCCGTCTGGCAACCTTCTTCTCACGCACCAATACGCTTGTGCGGGCCATGCATATCGCCTCGAGCAGGTGCGGAGACGCTTATGCATGCATGGCAGCTTGCAAGGTTACTCGTGAAGCTAACGTAGCGTGTAGGGGGGTCGTTCCGCGGGAGGAAGAGAGGGTGGGTGAGATGAGATGCCCTCCTCACCATCCCCCCTCTCTCTCTCGCTCTCACACAACTGAGAGATGACTACCAACCACCAAAAGCCACGAAGTCGCCGATCCCGTTGCAATGTCCGCTTTGCCACAGGTGAGATCAGATAGTCACCGCTCTTTGGTCGGATGAATATCTTCTGCGACGCAGACCAAGACGGCAAACCGCAGACTCAATATTGCACAAAAACATTGTTTGTGTGGGGGTTACTCCGTTGGTTGGAGAGCCAGCCAGCCCTTGGAGCCTCCGGAGATCGGTGGACTCAGCAACCAGCTTTTGGAATTACTCTCTTATTGGTTGTGGAGGTTACGCCGTCTCCTCTCCTGAAACTAGGTTGTCTTGGCTAACTCTGTGTCTCTCTGCCAAGTCGGATCAACCTCCACGCTCCGCGCAAAGAACCCACTCACTAACCGCTCAAGTTGGTGGATTCCAAAGCCCAATGTCTCTTCCTCACGCGTACGACATGTTTGTCGACGGCCGTGGTCGCCCAGGCACATGCCCAAGTTGCCCGCTTCCAAAAACGAACCCTTTGATCAGATATAATCCCAGATCCGTCGAGATCTGGGGATCTCAGCCCAGATCTCCAGATTTGTCCCACTTTCCCCAGCTGGCTCGGTAGATCTTGATCAACAAGCATGGTCCCGTCTTGGCACAAGGCTCGGCGACGCTGCCAGCCAATTGGCCCCCTTTCCTCGCAAAGTCTTGTCTTGATGGTGGACGCTTGGCAAGCCCTCCCTCCTGTCAGCTTATCAAGGTCCTTCCGGGGTGCTAGGAACGAGAGCCGCTGTCGTCGACCTTCTTGAGCCGAAACTCGTCGACCTTCTTGATCCGAAACTCGGCCGCGTCACCAGCACAGGCGTCCACGAGGCTGTGGATATCCACCTCGATGAAGCCATCACCATTCCCAGACAGCGCCGCACAACGGGCCCGACCCCCACCCTCCGAAACCCCCCCTTGATCTTGATGATGGAACGGGCACCAAAACGAAGCATGCGCCCCCTCGGGCACCCTCAGCTCAACCCTCTCCAAGTTCGGATCCGTCAACACCACCAGCGACGCCCTCAGCGCCGGATTCCCCGTATAATCCTTCTTCCGCTGAACTAGGTGCACCCCCGTCGCCGGCCTCACGATCCCCGCCTCAAACAGATCAACCCTCACGCTCTTCAACCCCCCCTTCAGCACCATATCCCCCAGCGCCGGGGCAATCACATTCCTCACCAACCCCCCAAACCGCGTGACATACACCACCGCGCTGCGGATCCGCCGCCGGGCGCTCGCCGCGTCGGGGTCGGCCCCCAGCAGCCACTCCAACCTGCGCTTGCCGCGCCGGACACCGCCAGCATTAAGAGTATTGGCTAACGAAATAGCAACCTCATCATCCCGCGTAAAAGACGACCAAGTCCGCAGAGCCTTCTTCCGGCCCCACGGCGAAGCCTCCCCCGCAAAGTCCAAATGGAACACGTTGCGCCCGTAGTAGAGATGGGCCGCGTCGCGGTAGAGGATGGGCGAGGCGAGGAAGAGGTTGACGGGCGGGTCGGCGTCTTCTTGTTCTTGTTCTTCTTCTTCTTTTTCAAGTCCCCGCCCCCCTCCAACAAGCCCGTTCGTCGCAGCAGTAGTACGAGTAGTAGCTGCACCGGCAGGGAAGCATATACTTTGTCCGTTGTCGCCGCCGCCGACCATGATGCCCCGGAGAAAGACGCAGACGTACGAGAGGATCTGCTCGCGCAGTTCTGGGGGGAGGTCGAAAAAGTATTCGAATAATTGGAGGGGGGGAGGCATTGTTTTTGGCGGTCCTTTTCAGTTACGGATCTATTCAAATAGACAATCCTGCGATATGCTCTCCCTAATAAGTCAGAGAGTAAATCAGAAGAAGTGGATGACTCAAACGATGTAAGGACGCAAGAACGCCGCCGCCCAGTCGTTTTGGGTCATTTTATGAGTGGGGACCCGGGGTCACGGGTGGCTGCCCCGCCTTGTCAGACACCCTAGAGTCCAGAGAAAGAGTGGAAAAGAAAAAGAAGAAGGAAAAAAACATACAAAAAGAAGAGAAGAGGTTAGAATACCCATAATTACTTATTCCTTAGGACCGAACTTTCAAAGCCACATGATAATGATGAGCCGGCGGCCTTCCCGAGCAGTGTCATATCCTTTTGATTAACTCCCGTATACTAGAAGATAGCAAGCATTGCGCCAAAGGGAATGTGGTCATGAGGATCAAGAGGAAAAAGTCCCAAGTCGTCAGCAATCTTTATAGATACCCGCCTTGCCGAAGTGGCCCGTAGCGAAACATAGCTCATTAAAGCCAGATCCCTCTAACTTTTGTGTCCCGTTTCATGAATCAAGATGTAAGACGCCCCCTCCTCCCATCATACCGCGGCCCTGCCGTCCTGCCGGTCCACTCAAATAGCCCCGGACCTTGGCTTCATAATCCCGTCCGATGCGCTCCGTATCTAGCTGGAAAAAGGCCATTCATCCATCAGGCGTTCACGTCATTTACCGCGAAGACATGGCCTTGGTGACCAGCCTCTTGAGCGCGAGCTCCTTCTTCTTGAGGTCGTCAGCCGACGAATCCTCAATCTCCAGCTGGCCCATGGCCTCGCTGAGCGACTGCTCAATCTTGTCCTTCTGGCCACGCTTGAGCTTGAGGGAGAGCGTCGGGTCCGAGATGATCTCCTCAACGCGCGAGATGTACGACTCGAGCTGCTGCTTGGCCTCGAACCGCTTGCTGAAAGCCTCATCCGTGGTCTTGAACTTCTCGGCCTCTGTACTTCTTGTTAGTGATTCGCTTCTTTTTTTTTGACTCCTCATCGCTGAGGTACGTACCGTTGATCATGTTCTCAATCTCGCCCGACGAGAGCTTGCCAACAGAGTTGGAGATGGTGATGTTGGCGCTGCGGCCCGACGTCTTCTCGGTGGCGGTAACCTTGAGGATACCGTTGACGTCGACCTCGAAGACGACCTCGAGGACGGGCTCGCCAGCCTTCATGGGAGGGATGGGAGCAAGGGTGAATTCACCCAGAGAGGTGTTGTCCTCGCAGTTGACACGCTCACCCTGGAACACGGGGAACTGAACCGTCTGCTGGTTGTCGGCAACCGTGGTGAATGTCCTCTTCTTGATGGTGGGGACGGTCTGGCCACGGGCAACAACGGGGGCGAAGATGTTGCCCTCCATGGCAACACCCAGGGACAGAGGGACGACATCCAAAAGGAGGAGGTCGGCAGTGTCGGCAGAGGTGGCCTTGCCGGAGAGGATACCGGCCTGGACGGCGGCACCGTAGGCAACGGCCTCATCGGGGTTGATGCTCTTCTCGAGCTTCTTGCCATCGAAGAACTCGCTGAGGAGCTTCTGGATGCGGGGGATACGGGTGGAGCCACCGACAAGGACGATCTCGTCGACGCCGCTCTTCTCGATGGCGGCATCCTTAAGCACCTGGGCAACGGGCTCGAGGGTGCCGGCAAAGGCCTTGGCGTTCAGATCCTCGAAACGGGCACGGGTGATCTGCATGTTGAAATCCTCACCATCGAAGAGCGAGTCGATCTCAATGGTGGTCTGAGCACCGCTCGACAGAGTACGCTTGGCACGCTCGCAAGCGGTCCTCAGCCTCCGGAGGGCACGAGCATCACCAGAGAGGTCCTTCTTGGTCTTCTTGGTGAACTCCTTCTTGCAGTGGTCAAGGAGGTTGGTGTCGAAATCCTGGCCACCAAGATGGGTATCACCAGCGGTAGCCTTGACGGTGAAAACACCACCCTGGATGTTCAGGAGCGACACATCGAAGGTACCACCACCGAGATCGTAGATGAGGACGTTGCGCTCCTTGGCCGACTTGCCGGCGCCAAGACCGTAGGCGATGGCGGCAGCAGTGGGCTCGTTGATGATACGGAGGATGTTGAGGCCAGAAATGGCACCGGCGTCCTTGGTGGCCTGGCGCTGGTTGTCGTTGAAGTAGGCCGGGACAGTGATGACGGCCTTCTCAACCTTCTTGCCAAGCTTGACCTCGGCAATCTCCTTCATCTGTTTTGCGCACACTTGTCAGCGTCTGGCTAGTGTCTGGTGATTTGCTGCTGATATTTTACTGACCTTGGTGAGAACCATGGCGGAGATCTCCTGGGCAGAGAAGCTGTGGGTGCTGCCGAGGTACTGGACCTCGACCTTGGGGTTGCCGTTGCCATCGTCAATGATCTTGAAGGGCCACGACTCCATGTCCTTCTTGACGGTGGGGTCGTCGAAGCGGCGGCCGATCAGACGCCTGAGAAAAAAAACAATTTGTTAGCGGACATTGATTCGCACTCAAAACGCAGCACGAAGCACGTAGCATGCAGCGCACAGCAGGAAAGGGAAGGACGGCAGCCATACTTGACATCGAAGACGGTGTTCACCGGGTTCATGGCGGCCTGGTTCTTGGCCGCCTCGCCGATCAGGCGCTCGTCCTCAGTGAAGGAGACGAACGAGGGCGTGGTGAAGCTACCCTGCTCGTTGGCGATGATCTCGACATTGGTACCCTCGTACGTGGCAACGCAGGAGTAGGTGGTGCCTGGACATCGCGGCCGTCTGTTAGCGATTGCGCCCAATTTTGACCCAGCGGAGCGACCGAGTCGTTTGGTGGGTGAGTTTGGTGCGGGGGAAGCACAGCGCGGGGAGCATTACCGAGATCGATGCCAATGGCACCATCATAGACTTCGTCCGCCATAGTGAAGATTGGTGTTGTTGAGGGGGTCTTGAGGTTGAGCTGAGTCTGGCGCACGAAGAGGGAAAGACCGTTTCGGCGTGGGGCAGGCTTGACGGTCTTTAAATTTTGAAATTTTCAAATGCGGTGACCTTTTTTTTTCTTCTCCGCCCGCCGCCTCCTTCCCCACCTGAGCCCACCTCACCCACCATTGCAGCCGCGAAAAAAGTCCTTATCAGCCCCACCCCGTGACTAAACCCGTGACTTGCGAAGTGGGAGGACCCTTGGTTGGTGTGCAAGGCGCTAAACTGGGGCGCGGGCGGCGTTGGCGAGAGACGGTTTGCTGCTGCGGATTGTGCGACCGGGCGGTTTGCGGTTTTCCCCTTGACCAAATTGAAGTTTGCGACCGCATCCCGTTCTATATCAACCCACCACAACCCTTTCTAGCGAGACGACTCTGCCTGGAGCAAGGTCGTTCTTTCCATTCACCGAAGCGTGATCTGCAGTAGGCCCCGCGCCTAATCGAGCCTTCCATCGTCGTGCCCCGTACAAAACTACCGGAGAGAGACAACGAGTCGCATTTTCGGCCAAAACCACTGCTGCCTCACTGACCCATTCTCGACTCGAGCCCTGCGAAAAACACAGTCCTCGCCGCCCTGTGGACCCAACCATCCCAGCCAGACCTCCAGTAGCCGCTCAAACCGCCGCTTGTTTCACCCGACGAATCGTCCCTTTTTCTCACATCCGAAATTCCCAACATGTCGGAGCAGGTTGATCTCAACACCATCCCCATCTCGCCTGGCGGCGGGAACAACCCGGATGACGCCGCCAAAGAGGCCGCTGAGGACGCCGGCAAGAATGTCACCGTCTTCCACGACAAGGACAACTTCAATGTCAAGCACCCTCTTTCGAACCGGTGGACGCTCTGGTTTACCAAGCCCGCCAGCGGAAAGGTTTGACCTAAATGTCCCGCTGCCCCGCCATACACGCAGTATTCTAACCAGCCCCACAGGGCGACAACTGGAACGACCTGCTGAAGGAGGTCATTACCTTTGAATCGGTAGAGGAATTCTGGGGCATCTATGTAAGCCAACCCACCCACCCCCCACCACCCACCCCCCCCCCCCATCCCCCCCCCCCCCCCCCCGGGCGCGCCCCAGGTCTTTTCAACCTCAGGCTAACCTCGAAACCAGAACAACATCGCCCCAGTCTCGGAGCTTGCCCTCAAGTCGGATTACCACCTCTTCAAGGAGGGCGTGCGGCCAGAGTGGGAGGACCCCCAGAACAAGCATGGCGGCAAGTGGTCGTACCAATTCAAGAACAAGGCCGGCGTCAACATTGACGAGCTGTGGCTGCACACTACGCTCGGCGCCGTGGGCGAGACGCTGGAGGAGGAGGAGGACGGCGAGGTGATGGGCGTTGTCGTCAACGTCCGCAAGGCCTTCTACCGTGTCGGTGTCTGGACCCGCACCACGGGAAAACACGTTCCCGGCCGTGGGGACGGTGACATCGCCGGCGGCAAGGGCCGGTCGCCCGAGAAGGGCAGGGAGATCCTGATGTCGATTGGCCGTCGCTTCAAGGAGGTCCTCAGCCTGCCGGCCAACGAGATGCTCGAGTTCTCGGGTCATACCGACAGCGCCCACAGCGGTAGCACACGCGCAAAGGCAAAGTTGATGGTCTAAGCCTGGATGGGGGACCAGCCGAGTTTCCACCAGGCTGATGACCGTGTGCAACAAAACTCGGTAGTATTGGGGCCATTAGTGCACGTCATTGGAGTGGTCGTCAGCCGCACATGAGATATGCCATCACAAAATCTGCTTCGATTCTCCGATTGGGGGATCCAGGGCGCTATGGATTGGGACGGGAATGGTTTTTTGATTGTGCATGATCAAAAACTTAAGGATGATTCGATTGTCTACGTATCGAGAATGGTGATTTACCTATGATGAGCCAAACATATCTGCTAGCGACTTCATAGGCAAGGCGGGTTTTACCACCAGAAGTGTCCGGCATCTTGATGCAATGTGTCGCCTCCCCCCTTCCCTCTAGGTCTATACAACACCAATATGCTTATTGTACAATTTATGCCCGCTTAACAGTGATGGAACAAATTAAGCCCGCTCTCAAGAAAACAAAAAGGACGCTTGTTCCCCCCCCCCCGGTGCTCCCAAACTCTTACAACTCATCCCCGCTAAACTCGTCCTGAAATATCTCCTTGACGAGCATTTTCTTGTTGATCTTGCCCATGGCATTCCTCGGGATATGATCCACGACCCGGAGCACCTGCGGGATCTTGTAGCTCGCCAGCCTGCCCTTGAGCGCGCGCCGCATCTCCAGCGGCGACCACTTGCCCTCGGGCAGGTGCTCCTCGTCGAGGATCACCACGGCCCCGACCTTTTGCCCCCACTTGCCGCTGGGCACCGCCAGCACCGCCACCTCGGCCACCTGCGGCAGCGCCAGCATCTCCCGCTCCACCTCCAGCGCCGACACCTTTTCCCCGCCGCTCTTGATGATGTCGGCGCTGCGCCGGCCCAGGATGAAGTACAGCTCCCCCCGGGCCCAGTCCTTTTGACTGGGCAGGTTACTCTTGCCGGCGCTGACGCCGCCGTTGAGGACTGCTGCTGCTGCTGGCCTCCGCACCGCCACGTCGCCCGTCTTGAACCACTGGCCGCGGCCGTCCTTGGAATCGACAAACTCCTTGGCCGTGGCCTCGGGGTTGCGCCAGTACTCGGCAAAGACGGTGGGCCCGCGCAGCTGGATCTCGCCGACGCGCTCGCGCTCGCGCTCGCGCCCGTCCGCCGCCGCCGCCGCCGACGACCACGACGACGACGACCCGCGCTCAATGACCTGGTGCGTGTCCACGTCGACGAGCCGCGCCTCGACGCCCGGCAGGGGCCAGCCGACGGAACCGTCGACGCGGTCGGCCACGTCGAGCCCGCAGCTGAGCGCCATGCCGACCTCGGTCATGCCGAAGCGCTCGAGGAGCACGTTGCCGCCGCTCAGGTCGGCCCAGGCGCGCTTGATCGGGGTCGGGAGGGCGGCGGAGCCCGAGATGGCCAGGCGGAGGTTCGACGGCGCGATGGCGGTGCGCGTGGCGCTCTGCATGTCGGGCGGGAGGGCCTTGTGGGTGGTCAGCAGGCGGGCGTAGATGGTGGGCACGGCGGTGAAGAAGGTGATTTTGCGGTTGTGGTGGTGGTCGTGCGAGGCTTCCGGGTGGTAGGTTTGGTCCGGCGTGAGGAAGGGGGCGGCGAAGCGCCGCCAGACGGCGTCGGCGTTGAAGGGGAAGAGGAACTCGATCGTGCTGCCGGAGAAGAGCGGGGTGAAGATGGCGTTGATGGTGCCGTGGATGTGGTGCAGCGGCAGGATGTGGAGGAGGTGGTCTGAGGGTGAGTACTCCCACGCCTGTAGGAGAGAACGGGCTTGCGCTGTCATGACGGATTGGGGGAGTAGTACGCCTTTCTAGAAAAGCGAGTTAGCATAGTGCTCTCAGATTTGAAGCTAGAGATGGATAAAGGGGGGTTCCTACTGGTCGATTTGTCGTGCCCGATGTGTAGAGCATCATCCCGGCCGACCCTGGACAGGTCTTCTCTAGCGTAACCTTCTCGTGGACGCCGTCACCCTGGAATTTGTTCAACTGGAGGTAGACAGGCTCAACATCCAGCTCGGTCCTTAGCACTTCCTCCGCTTTCGGGGCGAACTTTGCCGAAGACAGCAGCATCAAAGCCTCGCTGTGGTTTAGGATGTACTGCAGTTCCGGCGCGGGAAAGGCGGGGGACAATGGCACCGCAATGGACTTTGCCGCTAGGATGGCCAGCAGCGTCACTTTTGGGGAGGGGGGACAGACAGTTAGTCCAAGTTGGCGCCAGAAAGGACTACGTTAGGTACGGGGCGGGCTGTGATCGGCTTACCCACATAGTCGTAGCTATTCTCGACCAGGAACGCAATACGCTCGCCGTCGATGTCGTTCCTCCCCGCAGTTTCGTACAGGCGGTTCCGGACCTTGCACACATCGCCCAGCAGCTCCCCATACCGGAATCGGCGTCCGCTGTTCGAGTGGATAACGACGGTCGAGTCCGGGTCATGGCGGGCGATTGCCTCGAACACGGGCAGCTTCGGGAGTGTAGACGCCATCCTTATTCGTGTTACACCGGTAGACCTGGACAACAACAACGACACTGGACGGAGTACTGGACGGAGTATTGGACGGAGTGCTAGAGGCAAAGTAACGGGCAGCCGGTTCCCAAAGCTCCTGCCGAGGGAGAGGGTAAAGGACATTGAGAGAGGGGGGGGGAGGGGCCGAAACGCCAGGACGAGGCAGGGGGTTGTCGATCGGCTTTTATTGGGGTCACCCGCAACAACGTTATCCGCGCGCAGTGCCGGAGGATGGGGCGGGATGTCGTAAAACGGACGGGAGTCGGCCGGTGAGTGGCACCTGGAAGCGTAATATTACAGGGGTTCTCAGCATTGCACAAGACGGCCTTCTGATGCCGAGCCCGGGCGCATCCTACTTCTTTGTCCGGGCACAGCGCCAGCCGGCAAATCGGGTTCGTGAAGTTCAATTGTGGAGCAGGGGGTCCGGTCGGGACGGGATGGCGACGCGGAAAAGCGAGGGCGGGCCACAAGCCGACAACAAGACTGTCTGTGTTGGTTTTTTTTTTTGGTTTTTTTTTGGCTGCGCAAGCGTTGTTGGCGCGGGACTGCGGTGGCACTGCGGTGGCACTGCGGGTTGTTTGCGTGGGGAATTCCTGGTGCCGCCCCAATGCCCTTGCAGCCCGATTGATAGGCGAGACAGGGAACAACGGGCCGCTGGGACCCGTCTCATTGGCCGGCCGTTCACTGGCGAGACTGGTACGGGAAGACTTGCCCCACGGTTGCTGCCGGCGATTGATGATTTCCAGCTGCAGCCTGTCGCCGATGAACGACGCACCACCTTCCGATTCGCCTTGTTTGACCTGAACCAGTCCGCGGCTTTGAAACCTAGCCTTATGTTGCGCCGAGCCGCCTTTGGCCTCGCAAGAGCCACCTCCAGACCATTTTCCGCAATGGCGTCGCAAACTCCGGTCGCAGACACCATCAGGCAAAAGGTACGGTCATACTTCGTACACCCAACCTTGCCGAACATGCCGCTGGTCGGGACTGACGTGAACCACCTCTCCAGATAACCACCGCTCTTCAGCCCACCACATTCGAGATCCACAACGACTCACACCTCCACGCACATCACGAGCCGATGAAGGGGGTCACATCCAGGGAGACACACTTTAGGCTGGTCATCACATCCGAGGCTTTCCAGTCGAAAATGCAGCCAGCGCGGCACCGTCTCGTCTACTCTCTGCTGAAGGATGAGCTGGCCCAAGAAAGTGGGATCCACGCTCTGCAACTGCGGACCATGACTCCGGAAGAGGAGGCTAAGCGGCAGGCTCAGGAAGCTACGGCAGAATGAGAAGGCGGCTTGGAGGAAGCCAGTTCGTTTTCGTGGCAATGATACCCCTATATTGAGAAAGCGAAGCCTTGCAAGATACAAGTGATAAACCACGGGCCGACTCCTGCGCCTTACACAGTAAGCACTCGTCTGAAGTACAACCTGATTAAAGTGCCTGCATGAAGCATGCAGAGCCGAGTCTCGTTCATGCCGATGTTCGGTGCTCTGTCACTATCCCCGTACCGTGAACCATTCCAACAACCAAGTCATTACCATTCTACTCCCAACCCGACTCGATACAATATAACATGACTATGAAGCAGTAGACCCTCCAGGCGCAGAGCTTTGCGTCAGCTTCTGGGTCAAGAACTTTCTAAACCGCAGGGCTCGTTCCAGGGCTCGTTCCTCCGGGTCCTTTGCCACTTTCTTCCGTCGCTTGAACTCGGCGCCGGGCTCTCCAACGGACGACACAGCAGAGGCTCGCGGCCCAGCCTTGCGCTTGAGTGTTGCCTCTGGTATGCTGTCCGTATTGCTGAGCTGAGAGAGCGTGGTGCTTTGGAGTGTGCTTGCCACCGGTAACCTGGCCTCGGTTGCCCATGGCGTTGGCGACGGCTCAATGTCTGGCAGCGAGGAATCAACCTGAGTCCGCATGGCCTCGGGTGTGGTAACGACGGTGTTTTCCACAATGCTGGCTGGTCTGCTGGTCCTAACACGGGACAGACTAGGCGGCGAGAGCCTGGACATGCCGGTGCTGTTTGCTGGCCGTGCGGCGATCCCTAGGTTCTCTTGCATGGGCTGCGGCCCTGTAGCCGTGTGGGTCACGAGTCCGGGGCTTGTAGATGAAGCGGCGCTCGGGATACCGCTTTGGTGTCGTGCATGAGTTGACCCCGTTTTGATGAGCGGCCGCTGCGCTATTGGCTTGCCCCCTCCAGCCGTGTGTGGTGTTTGCTTGGCCGGTCGACGGCGGGCTTCAGTCTCGGACTGTTCGAGGTTTTGCTGTATGGCGCGCGTTTTCTCTGGATATATCATGGCGACATCCTTGACGTTGTCCTTGGTTAAGATACCTTTGGTATAAAGGGGCCTCGATACGTTCTCGTTGTACCACTGGATTGCTGAAAGCGCATGGCCATTGTCGCCGAGGTCCCTGATGTAATCTAGGTAGCCCCCAGCAAAAGCCCGCACAACGTCATCGTAGAGAAACTCGATGAGAGCTCTATCCTTCTGCAGCTGCAAAATGTACATGACGCCGCGGATGAAATCACCAAGAGTGCCTTTGTAATCCGGGTAGGCCACCCTGAAGGCGGTAAATGGGACTTGTGACGAGGGTCCGTTCGGCGGGAGTTTGTTCGCATCATTGCTAGACCCTTGATTGATGGCCAGCTGCGATGTAGCAGGAACAGTGTCGGGCTCCTTTTTTGGTGCTGAGACATGTTCATTCTCTGCGTGCACCCCTGATATAGAAGGTGGCGAGCTGGCGACTGAACTAGGAGACCGAAGTAGGACAGCGGTCCCGGTCTTGGACAGCGCCACCGTCGAAGCGTGCTTCTGTCCACCAGAACCGAGACTGCCAAAGACGGCGGCAGGATGTTGCATACGTCGACGATGTCCCGGCTCGGGCGCTGTGACAGGGCTGGTTCGCTCCGTAAGGGTACATGGTATGATCTGAGCCGAGGGCGGAGTGGGTTCAAGTGCAGCTACGAGCCCCCGATTAACCGGCTCTGGGACGTCGGTGATGGCTCCCGGGACTTCGACATCCAGCCCTAGTTCGGATGCGGCGCTGCTACTAGGGGGGAAGTCCGTTGGGAGCGCCACCCGAGCCGTAGCCTGGCCTGTATCCCACACCTTGTGCTGCTTAAATGGGCGTCGGCTCGGGGTGCTAGCGGCTGTCGCCAGCTCTGTCTGCCGGCAGGGTGAACGGAAATGCGCTGAAGGTGACGACGACCAGTGGTCCTCGTCGATGCCTCCTTCTACTCCAACCGACGTTTTGCTCGATCTATCGCAGGTAGGGGTACTCCGTGCCGGCGATACAGCCTGTGAGGACAGCGCTGCCCTTCCAAGGTGGACTGGGGATGCGGGTTGCGAGGAGAGTGCCCCCCTCGTGGTCTGAACGGGAGACGCGGGTTGCGAGGATAGTGCTTTTCTCTCCACCTCAGAGCGCGGCCGGCTGCGCGGCCGGGTCTCCCGGGCATAGCGCGCCGACACGTCCTCCAGCACTGTTGACGGCACACGAGGGAAGCCGCCTACAGACCAAGCATCCGGGCGTTCCAATAGCTTCTGCTGGTCCGAGGGGACCTGGACGTATCGGCGATGGATTTTTGTCCGACTGGTGGATTCGTCGGGAGACCAAGACGTCCATGCTGCCGGATTGATGGAGCTGCCCGCCTTCGCCATGGTTTACAAGGAGAGATACAACCCACTTTCGTCGTATCCTGAACCGATGGTCCCCGATTTCATTGCTGCAGTCTCGAACCGCTCGTCGTGAGTTTTGCCGGCGTCATGAATACACTTTGAATGAGACGCCACAAAGGACCATGCTCCTGAGTGACAGTGTGCTGAAATTGAACGTGTGATTTTCTTTTTTCTTCTTGGTAAAGCGGCGGGGACTTTGAGACTTGCAAGGTCGCGTTTGGCTTGAAAGACGCGGGAAGTGGAGCATTCGCTGCTGCTGCGCACAGATTACAGATGCAGATCTTACGCCAAATCACATGATGGTTCTGTCCCCCGCTGCGCAAAGGGACCGGTTGCATGTCGGACAAAATACAGGGGCTCTGCCCCGCCAAAGTTCAATATTTTCTGTTTCACTACCTGCCCGGTGACGACATTCTCTCTGGGACCCTTGCCCGATAAGCCGGTGAGGCAGCGATCACCGACACGCTGTGCACACTGCGACGCCCTAGGACAACCCGCCTGGAGCCATCGACAAACAACTCTTTTCGAGTCAGGCTCATTTCAGGTGGCCTGAGACTCTCCCTCTTTTGCTGCTCCCAATACCTTTGCACTGTCTGCACTCTACAGTACCTAGTCGCTTCTCGGCCAACAAAACCAGACCGTCCTCGACTCCTCGACTCCTCGACTCTCGAAATGCCCGTCTTCGCGCCGCAGCCTGTGCCCCGCCGAAACTCGTCCCTCGACTAAGCGCGAACCCAACCACCAAAGCATGTGCCTTGACTTTGTCAGTCGGGCTGCGTCGCAAACACCCGCCCGTCGCCCTGACCAAAGTACGGTATTACGATGGCGAACCCCAACGGTCTCCGGCCGCCATCCTTGGGCCCCTCGGTTCCCCCGTCCCCGGTAGCTGCCCGATCGCGCCGCGACTCGACAACATCGCTCTCCGTGTCCTCGCATGCCGACAAGGAACAGCTTGCTCTTGCGCTCGACAAGATCCACACGTCGGCTAGCCAGTCGAATGTCCTGACCACATTCAACGACTTCGCTCCTCCCCCGGGCTCCCTGCCGTCTTCCGAAAGTAAATCCACGCCGGGGGACCTCGTCCAGCAGGGGCTGAGTGGCTTGTACACGCGGTTCAAGGAGGCCGTCGGCGCCGTTGGCAAGGGCTCTCCCCAAGAGGTAGATGATGCCAACAGCCAAGATGGCGCCTCGTCTAGGAAAAGCATCAACACGGTGGTCAGCGCTTCCAAGACATCGCCTCTTCCGAGAGGAGAAAGCGGTGCGACGAATTCGACCTTTGCGTCGGCCACATCCTCGGACATTCCAACATCGGGCCTGTCATCTACCGGCGTTCTAACCTCGGAGTCGCAAACAACTGCCCCACAATCCTCCAAAGCCTCTTCCATCACAACGGCCCCCCCGAGCGTTCAAAATTTGCCAAAGATCGCAAAGACGACGACGCCGGCCACGGCCAACGCCGCTGTCGCCCCAGTCACGGTGCAGGGTTTGATGGATATGGAGGCCGCGCGCGGCGGGACGACCCGTGTGGAAGACCTGCCCAACCGAACGACAACGAGCCGTAGAAGTATAAGCAGACCAACAGATACAACGCCGAGCCCTAACCTGTCTGGAAATGCAAGCTTAGACAGTGTAGCCACTGGTGATCGAATAATACTACCGAATCGGGCGAGCAGGGAAGACGCCATCAGCATGGACGGCAGTACCAATACACCGCGAAGTCCCGTCCAACCCTTGGTCGAAACCCGTGTTCCCTCTTCCTCCTCTCGCCTCACCCCCGCGGAAATCATGAGAAAGCCCACCGTGATCGACCGCATCGCCTCCTCCTCCAGAGCCCGAAGTCATTCGAGATCCTCGTCCCTGGAGCCTGGCGCTGCCGCAAGCCCCATCAGTACCTCGGCGCACAGTTCAGTGTACCATGACTCGTTCAGTCACAATGAACAACCGCAGATGCTGCAGTCGGGCATCATGAAGATCCCCGGCACAACCACCAACGAGGGCGCCCCTGACGTCGTCAATGCGAGGCTGGAGCGGATGCGAAAGCAGGTGCTGAGCAAGGAGTTCTGGATGGCTGATGAGACCTGCAGGGGCTGTTTTCTCTGTGGAACGCCCTTCACTGCCTTTCGGCGCAAGCACCACTGCCGGACATGCGGCTGCATCTTTGACTCGAAATGCACGTCCAGTATTTCGGGCCAAAAGTTCGGCGTCCAAGGGACTCTTCGAGTTTGCAAGACTTGCCTCGGTGTCATTAATCGGCGTTATGACAGTGGTTCGGATGATTCGGCTGACGAATCCTATCTTCCGGCCATCTTTCGCGCCAACCCGCAGCTCAAGGCCGCTCCTGTGGCAGCCAGGCCGCGAACCGACGACGAGGCGAGCATATCAGAGCGCACCGAGCAGGCCGATGACACCAGGACCGCGAGCACACCGATGATGGCCATCCCAGCGACACGACGAGTGGGAGACAACCACCGGCATTCGGCCGTATTGGAGATCGACATGCCGCAGCTCAGTAGACCCGGCTCGTCACGGTCATTGAAGTCCCTCTCGGCCAACCGGCCACAATCTTCGGGCCACCGCCGACACCATTCCAAGCACGGCTTTCTGACGAGGTTCAAGACACCGGCAGAGGAGAGGGCCCCGTTTCGCACGCCAGCCAACGAAGAGCTGGCAAAGAAGTCCAATGTCAACGCCTTCCACGCCGACAACATCATCGACCCGGAGCTGGCGGATTACATGTCTGATGAGTCGAGCGAGGATGAACAGATGAGCGGCATCTTTGCCACCATGGACGGCGGCGATTTCCAGCCAGCCAGTCTAGATCCCGGTCGATCAAGCTTCGGCACGTACTTGAGCGCGGGGAGAAAGCACCGTTTCCGCCAGGGCGAGAAGAGCGTGAGCGGGTTCAGCCATGCGAGCCGTGGCTACGAAGAGGGCGGCGGCCTTCAGAATCTGCCTATCCATGCACGACCGCCGCGGAGGAGGAACCTCAGCATCGCGAGCATCAGCGTCCATCACCTTCGATCCCCGCGGCTGCCAAAGTCCGCTATTCTCAAAGGCGCCTCCGCCTCGGGTGACACTCTTTCCATCTTTGACAGTGTCATCGAAGCTCCTGGATTGAAGCGGAGCGAATCCATACGAGACGGGAGGTCGGCGGAAGAAGGCCTGAATCCTGCGAGCTTGCAACACGTAAAGAAACTCTTCCAGCAATTGCTCCAAGATGCCGAAATTCCTAACCCGGCTGGCTGGGAAAGGACACTGATCCCCATCCTCGACAAGTGTGCCGATGACGTCGACCCAGATATCCGTAACGGGGATGACATGGATATACGGCATTGGGTGAAGCTGAAAAGGATCCCGGGCGGCAAGCCAAGCGATACCGCCTATGTACACGGGGTCGTCTTCACCAAAAACCTCGCGCTCAAGAGCATGCCGCGCAAGATTCGAAACCCGCGGATAGTCATCGTCACTTTTCCGCTCGAGTACCAGCGCCACCCGGAGCAGCATTTTATGAGCTTGCAGCCGGTCATCGAGCAGGAGAAGGAGTACCTGAGGATGGTCGTTAACCGGATCCTCAATCTGGAGCCCCACGTACTGCTGGTCGAGAAGAGCGTGGCAGGGCTTGCGCTCCAGTATCTCTCGGAAGCAAACGTTGCTGTAGCTTACAACGTCAAGCCATCCGTCCTCGAGGCCGTGGCGCGCATTGTGAACATGCCCGTCATCTCGTCAATGGACATGCTCAGCCTGGGTGCTCGGGTGGGCATGAGCCAGAACTTCGAGGTCAAGACGTTTGTGAACAACGAAATCAGGGGCAAGAAGAAAACCTACATCTTCATATCCGGCTGTCCAAAAGACCGCGGCTGTACCATCGCTCTCCGTGGTGCCTCGACCGAGTTACTCTCCCGAATGAAGCGCATCACCGAGTTCATGGTTTATGTCATCTACAATCTGAAGCTCGAGTCCTGTCTAATGCGCGACGAGTTCGTCCAAATCCCTTCAGAGATGATGCTACCACCTGCACCACCGGCCTTGTTGCCATTGCAGCACTCGAACGACAGCCTCCTCCTATCTCCCGGCGGAATCCCCGATCCCTCCAGCAGCCGTCCCGCCATCCTTATCACGCGGCAAAGCACGGAAAGTGCGGCTCTTTTACAGGGCAATGACAGTGTCACTGTGACCGCTGGGCCAGAACCACCACCTAGCGTTGAGCTGGCTACTCTGCCCGCCACCGAGCGGGATCAAGGGTCGGTGGTATCCATGCATGAAGCGCATTCTCATGTTCAGATGCCCGATGACATACCCATGCCCGCCTTCCACAGCGACACGGTGACCAAATATGAGACGAGAATTCTATCTACGTCGCCATTCGTCAAGTTTAGGCAACCGTATCTGCTCATGAAAGCACGCGAGCAAGAGCGGCGCGCGTCTTACCTCAAACGGCTTCTTAAGCAGGAACAATTTGAGGTGCCTATTGAGAACGAGAAGCAAACCCCGGAACCTTTTCAACTAGTCAAGCCGGAAATGGTACGCGGAATCGAGCAGAAGGCTCCCCGGAAGGTCATGGAGGTTCTCCATGCCGTCCACGACGCCGAGTACGACAAGGCTCTGCACAGCTACCGAACACAGGCGAAACAATGGGAGGCGTATATTCACGGGAGCCTTGACCTCTTCGACCCATACTCGCACCAAAATATCGTTGTCCTTTACTCGGTCACTTGCACAGCAACAAAGATACCATGCTCGGAGCCCAACATTGTGGCCATTGAGTTCTACAACGAGAATCCCGACCCAAACGGGAGCATGGACCAGGATTGCACTTTGGGCCAATACATCGAAGACATCTGCGAGGGTGCCGAGTTTGTGTGCCACTCCAACGGCTGTGACCAGAAGATGTTTGAGCATCATCGCACCTACGTCCACGACAACGCCCGCCTCACCATCATTATGGAGACCTCTCCGGCCTGGCCCGAGAACTTTCCCGAGAAGCCCAAAGAGCGAGTTGGCGACAATGACGGGACCGGCATTTGCATGTGGAACTATTGCAAGTTTTGCAAGAAGCATTTTGGCCTGATGCCCATGTCTGTGAGCACGTGGAAGTACTCCTTTGGCAAATACCTCGAGCTGTCATTCTGGAGCTCAGGACTCCAGCTGAACCCTCAAACCGAGTGTCCACACGACCACCAGAAGGACCACATCCGGTTTTTCTACTATCTGTACCGCGACATCGCGGTCAGGGTGCACTATGACCCGATTGACCTCTATGAAATCGTCGTGCCGCGGACGAAAATTACATGGAACGTGGACTACGACCTGAAACTCAAGAATGATGTCTTCACCAGAGCCGAGGACCGTTGGAGCCGTTTCATGAATTCTGTCGGGGCCAGGCTCAAGAGCATCCGGATCGACAGCGTGCTCCCGGAGAAGGCCGAGGCCTGCAAGGCAGAGGTGGAGAGACTCGGCAGAAAGGCGCTGGAGGATCAATCAGAGCTGACCCGCGCTCTCCAGGACGCATACATGGACTCCAGATACTACGAGGTCATCCCATTCAATACCGTCATCCGTGAGATGCTCGAGAAGGTGACGGACTGGGATGCCGCGTTTGCAACGTTCGAGGCCGACTTCCTCTCTGACAAGGACGTTCGCCAGTTGACTATCATCCAACTGAAGAAGATGTTTACGGACCACGAATCAAAGGAGTCTCTGCCGAGTACTGACGGGACCACGTCGATTGGGTCCGAATCCGAGGAAAAGACCACACCCGCCACAACCCCGCCCGGCGTTTCCGAAGTGGACGAGAAGCCGTCTCAAACTTCCGAAGGTGATACCAGTCAGCCTCCAGAGACCCCTCTGTCTCCGGCTGTGCAGCAGCTCGTGCCCGCGCCAAAAGAAGGGGTGGCGGTCGAGGCGGGAGCGCTCCTGGAGAGAGTTGAACCACTAGACCTTGCAACTCCAAGTTCGCCGACCGCCACAAAGAGCGTCCTATCACCTACTTCAGAGGTGGTTCTAGAAGCAATCAAGCCGCCCAGCGACCAGCTGCCTAGCTCAAGACCCGCTTCTGCTTCTACGGCTCCTCTCGCAGCGCAAGCCAGTAGTACACTACCGCCACCCCCGCAAGGCCAATTATCCTTGACTGAAAAGGTAGAGAAACTGCGCCGGGAGCAGCGGGCCTTGTCAACCGACGCCATAGGCCCGGCTTCTGGCGGCGAGAACATCCCCGATACCCCAAAACCAACGGCGGAACGGCCCCTACCCAGACGACTTGGCACGGCTGTGTCGCCTCCAATGGTTCGTGCAATTTCTCACCCGGTGGGCACATTACCGAGGACACAGTCCACCATCGGCAAACTCCTGAAGGAGCAAAAAGCCCAGGATATGGGAGCTGGAGCGCAAAAAGCACCAACAGACGGCACGCTGAAAGGAGACAAGAAGTTCGCCGACCGTATCGGTCTTGGGGCCTTGAAGAGTCACCGTAAGGCGGGGCCTTCTGGGATCCCTCGATACGTCCACAAGCGGGAGCCAACGAAGGTCTCGACACTGGCGCGCCACTTTGAGCAATTAAGCCGGGAATTTGAAAAGGAGAGGTTGAAGGATCGCAAACAGCGGGCTGCCAAGATGCACCACACTCGCGCGTTCTTGCCGCGTTCTAATACGAAGACTATAGTAGAAGTCTACAAAGACGTAGACCAAGCTGTACAAGAGCCGGGCCCTCCGGATGACGATCGCCTTCTCGACAGGGAACGCAGCGACAAGCAGACGGGTGAAAGCTCCACCGCGTCAGACGCGGCAACCGCCGAGTCGCAGCTGACCAAGGCCTCGGGAACAGAACCCAGCTCGTCTCAGGAACTTCCTTCGCAGACGTCGTCGCAGCCAGCTGAGGGTGTCACGCCGGCCGAGACAGAGGACGGCCGACAAGAGAGCCGGGCCGAGTCGGACGATGAAGGAGCAGAAAGTGATGTTGATAATGCCGCCATCACCCTTGATGACATCTTGCCGGATGTGAAGGAGATTGCCGACCTAGAGCCGAGCGACGAAATCCCCGAGGACCTGCCGAGGCATCAGAAAAAGAGCCTCATGACCATGTTGACCAACTTCTGGGCGGAGCGCTCTGCCAGCGGTTGGCCCCAGCTGGAGTATCCCATCAACGCGACGGACCACATCTTCTTCGATTCGGACGTGATCATCCGGGAGGACGAACCAAGCTCCCTGGTGGCGTTCGCACTCAGCTCGGAGGACTACACGCTGAAGCTGGCCGAAATCCGGCAGAAGTGGGAAATGCCGAGCCAGCCAGACGCGGACGATGACGATGACGATAGCAGCGACGGTCTGGAGATGAAACCTTCCAACCCGGCGGCGGCCAAAACCGCAAAGGCCAGCAAGTACAACACGGAGCTTGAGAAGAGCCTGCTTCGGCCAACCGGGATGCACGTCAAATACCAGTTTACGGAAGGGGCCGCAAAGATGACGTGCCAAATCTTCTACGCCGAGCAGTTCGACGCGCTCCGGCGCAAGTGCGGTGTGGGTGACCGCTTTGTCGAGTCCCTCTCCCGGTGCCTGAAATGGGATTCCAAGGGCGGCAAGACCAAATCCGTCTTCCTCAAGACGCTGGATGAACGATTCATCCTGAAGTCTCTCTCGCCCAGCGAGACGTCGTCGTTCCTCCGATTCGCGCCCGACTACTTCAGCATCATGTCGGAGGCGCTCTTCCACGACCTGCCCACGGTCATCGCCAAGATGTTTGGCTTCTTCCGCGTCTTCATCAAGAACCCGCTCACCAACACCGAGATCAAGCTCGACCTTTTGGTCATGGAGAATCTGTTTTACGACCGCTGCCCGAGCCGCACGTTCGACCTCAAGGGGTCGATGCGCAACCGCAAGATCCAGTCGACGGGCGAGCCGCACGAGGTGCTGCTCGACGAGAACATGGTCGAGTACATTTACGAGTCGCCGCTGTTTGCGCGCGAGCACTCGAAGCGGCTGCTGCGGGCGTCCGTCTTCAACGACACGCTGTTCCTGGCCAAGCAGGACGTCATGGACTACTCGCTCATGGTGGCCGTGGACGAGGTCAAGAAGGAGATTGCCGTCGGCATCATCGACTGCATCCGGACCTACACGTGGGACAAGCAGCTCGAGAGTTGGATCAAGAACCGCGGGTTTGCGGGCGGCGGGCGGAACCGGCCGACGGTGACCAGCCCCAGGGAGTATAAGAGCCGGTTTAGGGAGGCTATGGCGAGGTATGCACACTTCTTTTTGAGTTATTGATTCGCGTCGAGGGCGTTCAGCTAACAATGGTACAACAGGTACATTCTCCAATCTCCCAACTGCTGGCACACGTTTGGGAACCGCCAGGCCCCGAATACGCCTGGCACTCCAAGGCCTCGATTTGAGGAGGACCTTTGATGGGGTACATCTGTATGGCCGGATGAGTCTGGGGGGCCGCATGATGAGTATGATTGAGTCAAGTTGGGTTTAGCATGGCATAGCGATCTCGATTTTTTGAACTGTTGGTTGGGCAACTGCCCTGCGTTGTTCATATTTGGGTTACTACTGATGGATTGGCGCGTTGACACAATAGACAGCCTTGCGCTTGGATGATGAAGGAAATATGGAGTTCTTGGTGTGAGTTCTTGTGGTACTTCATACCTGACGCCATGGACCAAACAAAGCACGAAAATACAACAAAGGTCTATCCACCATCACCAGCCACTCGACAAGTCCCCCATCAAGCTGTCATCCACGGCTCGCCCATCCCAGTCATCAATATATCCAAACTCTGAACCTCAAAGTCTTCGTCTTCGTCATCCTCATCCTCCCCCGCATCGTCCAACTCAACCTCACCAGCAGCCTGCGCTTCAGCTTCAGCTTCAGCCTCCGCTACAGGATCCCAGCTCCTCGGGGCTACCTTGACATCAACAACAGCCGGCAGCTTACCATCCTCAATCCTCTCCTCAACCATCAACGAAGGCCGCGAGAAGGGATTCAGCATCGCAAGCGTGTCACTCCACGTCGCCTCCTCCGGCTCCAACCCGATAGCTATGGCAGGCAGTTAGCAAGCACATTCATTCATTCACCTTTTCATAAAATCGGTATGTCGGTATGTATGTACGCATTGTAAATGGGAGGAAAAAGAAAAAAGAAAAAGGGACAACAAACAAAAGAACCCACCCCTCTCCACCATCTCAATCCTCCTCCCCCTCACCACCTCCCGCTGCAACCGGGTATCACCCACGGGATACACGGCCGGTCCGGGCCGGTACTCTGTCTTTTCTGGGCAGTACCGCTCCAGCTTGGGCTGCTTGTACCGCATGTCGGTGGTCGGGTCGCGCGCGGCGAGGTCGGCGTCTGACGGGTACGGGTACGGGTCCAGGTCCTTGTTGTTGTTGATGGCTGTCTTGAGCAGTGGCCAGCGGTCGATGGACCAGAATTGCTTTCGTCGTTGTGGAGGCTGCTGTCGTGCTGCTGCTGCCCAGTCCCAGTTGTGGTCGCGGATCAGGGTGGTTTGGGGGTGGCCGGCGCTGTCGAGGTAGTGGTGGGTTCGGCCGGGAGCGAGCATGGTTTTGTTGGTGCCGAGTTCGTCGATGATGTTGGTGCGGATGAGGGCGAGTTCGGCCCGGGTGGGTTCTGGTTCTTCTTCTGGGTTGGTGGTGGTGGTGCAGGCTCGCTTCCACTTGTTGATGGAGTCGCGGAGGTTGTGGACGGCTGCTTGTGGTGGTGGTATGGGCTGCTGTTCCTGCTCCTGCTCGAGCATGGCGATGGTGTAGCCGAGGCGGAAGGCGAGCGAGAGGAAGAAGTTCCAGATGGCGCTGCCTTCGCTGATGTCGGGTTTGTGGCCGTCCTGGATGATGCGGCGCCAGTCGGAGAGGTAGCCGAAGTAGTAGCTGGGGCGCTCGCGTGTGTCGGCCTCGGTGGGCCAGAGGACGCGGTGTTCTGGGAAGTATTCGACCACGGGCCGTTGGACGACGCCGTAGCACATAAGGTCGAGGCGGAATCTGAGGAGAGGGTTGGTTGGTTAGCAAACCCCTGAATGACAGACACGGCACAAACACCAACAAGAGAAGAAGCTCACCTAACATGCCCACTCTCCTTCATCCTGTCGAGCCAGCAGCAGGCGTCATGCGGCTGGAACTCGTACTTGGTAACGGCGCTGCTGTCCTTCCCGGCGTTGATGGCCTCCAGCAAATCCTCAACCTCCACCTGGGCATCACACCGACTGAACAGCCCCTGCGGGTTCTTATCGTCCAGCAGCTTCTGCACCTTGGTAGCAAAGAGGAGAAACAGTCTGTACTTGTCCCTCGGCGTGTCGGGAACAAAGCGCCCCGTCCAGTTCTTGCCATTGACACATTCCCCCCCGGCCAAGAACCTCAACCACTGCACCTCGTCCTGATCAAGAAGCCTCGGCACTCTCTCCTGACCATCAGCCTGCTGCTCCAACTCATCCCCCGCCAACACCAAATACCCCGGCACAAACACCGGCATCGGCACCCCCCCCCGCCCCCGCCCCCGATTCGTCTCCCCAACAGCCACCACGTGAAGAACGGCCTTCAACAACGCCCTCGGCACGCGACGAGCCGCCGCCTTGAGCATCGCGACCGTCGTCCGGCACTGCTTCAGCAGGTCCTGACGCGCCTGCGTGGCCGGGTCGGTCATGCGGCGCCCGACAACAACAAACGGCCCGCCGTTGACCAGGTTCCGAGGCAGCAGCATGTCGTGCACCGCCTCCTCCTCGACACGCAGCCGCGCCAGCTCGCGCGTCGTCTTGATCTGCTTGAGCCGCTCGCGATAGGCCACGGTGTACGGCAGCGTCTCGAGCTGGGAGGGTAGTTGGGACGACGACGGGTCGAGGCGGGGGGGTGTCCACTGCGTGTTGTTGTCGGCGTTCTCGCGGGCTGAGCGGAGGGTGGCGGCTGGGGTGGGTAGGATGAGGCCGCTGCGGAGGCGCTGGTATGGGTTCGTGAGGGACGTGGCGCGGAGCAGCTGTTGGAGGCCTGCTCGGCGGGCGCCCCGCTCCATGGCCCAGGCTTGGGGGTTGGGTCCTCGCGGGAGGGGGCTGCCGTTGGGGAGGACGGTTTGGCCGGTCGAGGGGTCGGTTCGGACCCAGCCGATGTTGTTGTCGCCGCGGGACGAGGAGGCGAAGGACTCGTCTTCGATGTAGGCGAGGTTGTTCTGCTCGTCGTCCTCGGCGTCGGGGGGGATGTCGTCGGCATCGGCGATACGCTGCCACCACTCCTTTTCGTCTCGGGCAAATTCGTCGTAGAGGTTGTTATTATCAGGCTTGTCGATGAGCATCCTATTTACGAGGCTCGGAGGGCGTGGGGGGATCGACTTTGGGAGGAGGTTGCTTCGGTCAGGGACGGAGCTGCGGGACGGGAGAGGCATGTACCGTCCGTTGATCATCCAGTTGAGGCGTGTCGACCTCAGGGGGTTCTTTGGGGGCTTCGTGATCTCCAGGGGCGTGGGATCGTAATGGTGCTCTTCGAACAGGACATGAGCCTTGGCCTTGGTGACTGCGTCGTTGAACATGGCCTGGGTCTGGGGTCTGGCATTGTCCAGTTGACCCCTGTCGTCGTCGTGGGCGAGCCACTCCAGGTAGGAAACCACTTCCTCAAACTTGGCCTCCCAGTTCAAGCAGCGGTCCACATCCTCGTCGGCGAGAAAGTTGATGACAGTGTGGAGCGGGGCGGCCAACGGGGGCTGACGTTTGTCCTTGTACCAAGAGTCGATTTCCCAGTCAGGCCCGGTCCGGTCTCTATCATGGAAGTCCTCGGTTCCGGGCAGCGGTTGGATGGATTGGAGTCTCCGGAATAATCTAGCATACCTCCCAGTGCCCTGCCTCGCCCTATCTTCTCCAGTCGCGCTTTTAGAGCGAGCCGGAGGAACAAACACCCGCGCGGGCCGGCGGGGTGTTGCTGGGGCGCTCGGGGCCCGCTGCGGAGGGCTGTCTCCGGTGAGGGCATGTAACCGTCTGGTCCAGCTCAACATCCGGTCGTCCATGTCATCTTCATCTTGGACTTCGCTTTCCGTTTCCTCTAATTCCTCTTCCAGATCCCCACCAGCGTCCAACTCGGTACTCTCGGCCGTCACCCGTCCCGCCGTAAGATGCGCCCTGGGTTTATACTGCGCTGGGATAGGGGCACTGGGCAAAGCACCCTCCGACCTTGCCCCCGCGTACACATGGTCGTAAATTCTGTACCTTTGAAGCTCGCGGATGAAAGTCGGACCAAGGTTGTAGTCCTTGATCTGTGGATTTCGGAGGTGGTATTCAACCTTGAGCCTGAGATCTTGGACGCCCGGCTTCAAAACGACGTCCTCGAGGTACGCCTTAAACAAGGGCGGACACTCAGGGCTGCTTGCCGCATAGCTGATGAGGAATTGCACAAAGACACCTGCGAGTATGCGTCAATCACCTGGTATCTAGAAATGCCAACAGGGGTAACGCACCGTCGACATCGATTCGTGCCTCCTGATGGGCCGTGGAAACCGAAGGGATGGTCGTCCCAGATGATGAAAGAGGTCCTTCGTTTTCCGGTCTCAGCAGCGATGACGGGTTGGGACGAAAGGAATCCTGGCTGCTACCTGATGATTCGCTCGCCATGTTTGTTGTGAGACTTTTCGGACTTTTCCACACCTTAGCTGTCTGTATTGTTCTTCAACGGCGCCCAAGAGTTGTTGTAACGGAAAACCCGGGATGTAAAACAGAGAAAAAAGACAGAAAATGACAATGTTGAGACAAGGCAGGGGGGATATCTGATATCTGTCGGTACCATGCGCTCTGCTGAGACTGGAATGCGCCGATCGCAGACATGTCAAGAGGCTATGCGACAATGAACAAGGTGGTCTGTCGCTTTTGTCAAAGAGCTTCAATCGGAGCTCTCCGTTTTCGGCTAGCAGGGGCTGGCAAACAAAGAATTGACGGCGGATTCAATGGACAAAGAACACTATGGATTGCTCTCGGTGCTCCATCCGGCGAGCTCCCATGGTTGGATGGTGTTTCTTTGTTCTGAAACGAGGGCTGAAGAAGGCATAGTATGTACGAGGGCATTCAAAAGCGGATGCACTTGACTTTCTAGATGTTGGTAGTAAACTCACGAAGTCAACTCACGAAGTAAACAACACCGACAACTTCAGTCCCAAAATGACAGACAACTTCCACAACCCCACAGAGCGCCAGGGCTCTTCGGCAATGCGAGAACTCCTGGGGACGCATCCTGGTGAGCTGGGGACGCATGGCCGAGACCAGACTCGGGGTGCAAGGAGACGATCCTCAACCTATAGACGAACTGCCCGCAATGTCGAGAGCTTCAACCGGAACCGAAACCACCGCGTCCGGCGGTTCGACGATAACGTTGCAGTCCTTTACTCATACCACCGAGCAAGAACCCGCAGTATGGCGAGGATACAAGCCGAGCACGAACAGGAGCAGCAACAGGAGCAGCAACAGCAGCAGCAACAGATGACGGCCCCGAATTCCGACGTTGCTGTTGTTCCGAACCACATCGACTCTCAGCCGAACTCCCATTTAAGAAACTGGAAACCATCCATCGTGCTCGGATCTCCGCTCTGGGTCGAAGGGGAGGACCCGAACGCCATTGAGATCGCCGACAGGAAGGTCGCCCAGACACGGCTGTGGGCGGGCCACTACCAGGGAGTACCCGACTTTGTCCGGATGCATCAGGAGGCTGTTCGAGAGAGGGAAGAGCTTGACGAGACAGCTGAAGTCAACACTACACCAAGGTCAGTCAGCCCCTGAGCTCCACGATCCACCCCCCGAGCCAGAAAACTAACCCACCCCCAGGTCCGCCCTCAACTCGGTCCAAGCCAGCGCAATCCAACAGCGCCTGGACCATCTCCGCTTCCTCCTCCAAGACAGCCACTTCCCCCCTGAGCGCGCAAACATGGAAGCCGCCGTCGCCGGTTACGAGTCGGGCGCCATCCCCTACTCGGATTCCTACACCCTCATCTGGGCCGGCCGCATCGTCGACCGCTGCCCCGACTTCGACTCCTTCAACGACGGCCGCCGGGCACGTCTAGACCGCTACCTCGCCGAGTACGGCCCCGGCTGGCTGTGGTACGAGCTCCCCCTCTCCGACGGCGGCGGGACCGTACTGGCCAAGAAGGGCCTCTGTCTCGAGGACAAGCCCATCTGGCGGCGCGGGACCGACAACATGGGCCACTACCGCATCCAGATGGGCTTCCGCCGGCGCAAAGAGCACGTAGCCCGTACAGCAGCAGCAGCAGCAGCAGAATCTCCCTTCACCACCACCAAACAAACCCCCCCCTCCGGCCACCGCCGGCGTCGCTCAACAACAGTCCACCACCAGCACCCCAACACAAGCCGACCAGGCACGACCGCTCCAGACCCCGACGGGCCCCGCATCATCTGGGACACGCTCCTCGACACGGGCGCGACGCTGCCCTGCCTCTACGAAGGCGACCTCGCCAAGCTCGGCATCAGCAAGCACACGTACGCGGCACAGTCCTGCCGGACCATCGTCACGGCCGACTCGACGCTCAACTCGCGCGTCTACGAGCTGGACGTCAGCGTCATCTTCCCCCCCCGGGAGGAAGAGGAGAAAGAGGACGGCAATGATGATAATGATAATGGACCGACATCCTCTTCATCTCCCCCTTCCTCGCAGTCACCACCATCCCCGGGTAAAAGCGGAGGAGGAGGAGGAGGAGCAGGAGGAGGAGGAGCAGGAGGAGCAGGCGGAGCAGACAAGCAGGACGAGGAAAAAGAAGAGAAAGAAGACCCCTCCCCCTCCCCAAGCTGCACAATCCCCATCGTCGTCTTCCCCGGCACCTCGACCGATTTCACCAGCAGCGAGCAAGCGCCCGACCGGCTCAGCGGCATCCTGCCCTTCCACGTCTGCTACCTCTCGGGCGCCCCCGGCAGTTTCAAGCTGTGGATGGGCTCGGACCGGCGGGACGTGCTGGGCGCGGGCAAGCTGCCCGGCCTGATGCGCTACGGCGGCATTTTAGAAGGAGGACAGGAGAGACAGGAGACGATGATGGGAAGAAAGGGGAAACGGTTGGCGATGACAACAACAACGACAAAGCTTGCGCGGTGGATGAGCCGGGAACTCAAGACGCCCGAGCGCGTCATCTTTGAGCATGCTTTTCCCGACGGTAGCGGGCGCGTGTTGCGGGATGAGGATGTCGGGGACGGGAATGTCGTCATGGCCGGGCCGCGTGGGACCAACTTTGACAACCTCGAGACCACGGCCGAGGGCGTCGAGCTGTTGCGCGTCAATGACACGAGGAAAGTCGCCCGTCGTCAGACAAGCGGCGTGAAGAAGCCCACAAGGAGAAAGGTCAAGGGCGAACAGACCGAGGACAAGGCTCCCAGTTAAACATGGTCATCCACCCAACCAACATGTCCATCAAATTGTATGGTTGGGTGCGGAATAAAAACAATCACACAAACATCGGCTAGGATGTGACAAGATAGCGGAGTAGGGGGGAGGGGGGGGGGGATGCCAGAGACTTTACTCTTTTTTATTTTCTTGTAGCAGCTACCTGCTTGCAGTGTCTTGGGATGGCTGTTGGCAGCGAGCAATAAAGCCAGACTGCCTCACACCCTAGCAAACTCCATCCCATCAGTGCCTTGTGCCTTGAGCGGCCAAAATTCCGCCCAAGCCTCTCCCGCGATCTCTCGCCAGAATGTGAGGCACTGTCCGCAAGTAGATCGTTTCCCGGGAGCAACCCTAACCGGGGGGTTCAGAATGAGGTTGGTCCCTTTGACCATCCTCGTCCCATCCGACTCTCTCTCCCTTGTCGTCGAACCCATCTGGGTATCCCTCAAAACCTCCACTTTGCCAATCTTGTTATGTGCCCTTCCAATCGCCACGAATGTCGCCATTTTGACCCCATCCTCTATCAAATCCTCCGATCGGGGTGCGGGAAAAAAAATTCTGTCGTCCGGTGTTGCCGAGACGTGTGGTGCCTCTCCACACCAGAATGGATCGATGTCGCGCCACCTTTTTTTGTAAGGTTTCGTTTATGGTGAAGAATTAACCTGGCCGTCGCAAATCAGGGGTATAACCCAGGGACATCGTCAGGTCCCACGCCACAACAAAGGCTGCAGCCGTGATGCAGCCGCACCAGAATGTCCCAGAGAAGTGAAGTTGAAAGGAAAAATCGCAAAAATTCAAACGCTGATGCCATGACGCTAAATGATCCCGAGCAAAGAAAGAGCCAGATGCATGCAATCTTTTTGTCTTCCAACGTGGTATATTTCGAGAAGCCCTGAGGGAAGTGGGAAGAAAAAGAAAAACGAGCTCGGTTTCCCTTGAGACAAGGAAAGAGCCGGAAAGGGGCGACAGCTGAACCAGTTGTCAAGCCAGCCACAACCCGAGTGTCCCTGTGAGTGGGAGCTCAGTACGACATATGGGACGTGGTGCCACCAAAGTAAGTTGGACCCGCCGCCATATGTTGTTGCTGTTGTGGAAGGTGTGATTGTGGGTACGACTGCGCATGGTTTGATTGAGGTGTCGGAGTAACGGGGCACCGAGGCGGCGCCTGGTAGCTCTTGATCATCGCATTGTTTTGGCCAAAGCATGTGCCGTCCGGGGTAATCGGAGGCGTCATGTAGCCGTCGGCGACACCGGGGACAGCGCCCAGTCCCTTGTGGGGCGTGCTGTACACATCGGCAGCCTTATTCGAGAGGGTGGGTTCCGAGGGCGGCGAGGGCGGTGCTCCTCTCCGCGCAATCGCAGCCTGCTGGGCCAGGAAGTCGGCAAGAGTGCTCGACACCCGCGAGTAGTACTGGCTGGAATATTTCCTGGCGAGGCTGACCGAGGGCTGGTGCAGATGTTGTGACAGCGTAAGCAGTGTCACATTGTCCGAGTGTTCCCACTCGCCGTCGTTGACCTCGGGCTTGCCCAAGATGGCGCGAGCGAGCGCGAGCGAGGCCCTTGCCATCACCGACGGCTTCGTCGACACGAAGTCCCGGTGGTAGAGGGCAATCTCGCAGATGTACGCCGCCATGTGCTCCACTTCCCTGCTGTCCCGTTCCTCGGCCACCACCAGCTGAGTGAAGAAGTCGACGGTGGGGTGACCAATGTTCCAGTCCAACGTGTTGAGGACGTGCATCTCCATCTGCGTGAACATGCCCGCATCGTAGAGTCCGCAGCACATGTTGTTCAGCTCGTTAATCTGAGGCACCCTGTCCTTCTTGTCCCCGTACTTGGCAGCGATGAGAAGGGCGGCACAGCCGACCAGCTGGTAGTGCTGCTTATACACCACCCGTTTCGAGCAGTACCGGTCCATGAGGTTGACGGTAAGGAAGAGGGTCTCGGGAAGGAGAGAGAAGGCGGAGTGAGCCTCGATCAGGAAGTCGATGAGATACGGCCGCATAAACCACTGGATCTCACGTTGCATGTCGATGAAGTTCGCATCCGGTAATGTCTCGTCCTGGAAGGGGAAGAAAAAAAAGTTAGTGACCCTGCTCATCTCGGCTCAAGATCCACACAGCCCGGCCAGCCATTTTCGTACCTCCATGTGACGCATGTGTTGCATGATGTCCTCCAGATACTCGTCACAGGCCAGCCTTGAGAGCTCGTTGGCGATCATCTCCTGCTTGTTCCGGGCAAGCATCTTGGCAGCATCACGCATCGTCATGCGCTGGCTGGTCTCGTCGGACTCGACGAAGAAGGTGTCGTCGGTTGGGTAACCTGGGCACGCCATCTTGACTGATCGGGTTGCGAGGGTCGAGACGTCGAAATGGGAGAAGTATTAAGAGGGGTTGGTCGAGCCAAAGAGTGAGACGTCGACCGGGTACGATGACTAGTATTAGAGTATTAAAGAGTGTGGTGAATTAGAAGTACCGAAAGGAGTGACTGAGGCTGGAAATCCGCCGAATTTTGATGTAGAAAAGAGAATCGAGCTTCTCGGAGTGGCCGGGCGGTATTGAAATGTGTCGACCGAGGGTTTCTAAATCATCAAGGGTCAGCACGATCCATTCCCCAACTCGGTTCAACTCGATGCGCGACTGCAGAGCGGCCCGGACTCCATGATCCACTCTGTCAAGGGGCAGGAATAGAATGCAGGCCGTGATTCGGCCAACCTTGCCTGTGGAGACTCTGACCGGCACGAACGAAAGATTCCGGCGAGACTCGAGGCTGTGGAAGGAGTGCTTGAAGAACAGGAGGGAGCCCTTACTGCCACGGTTGCGGGTCGTCGAAAAGAAGGACCGACGCAAAATGACACAATTCCTGACGCTGGGTGGGAGCAACGAGTTAACGTGTCCCACGGCAAGCAGTCAATGGATCGCCGGTCGATTAGGCCTGAGTGTGAAATATGCCGGGGATTGCAGGGAGCACCTGAGCCGGCATGTATCTGCGAAGGGAGCAACAGGCATTGTTCAGCATGTCTGTCCATATGCGGAGCTTGTTCCTGAACTGATGACATCAGGGCAGCAGCGACAGGGCGAGTAAGACGGGCCAGACCCCCAAAGAATTCGAAAAGAAATTGGATAATCAGATATTGTGGAGAGTCTCGACATACCTCAACTCTCAAAGCCTCGGCAGGGCCAGAAAAAAAGGGCTTATGCACCGATCGAGATCATGTAGATGACCGCGAGTCGCTCTGGGCTCGTGAGATCGGTGGTAGATTGTCGAGAAGACCCGGTTTCTGGTGGTGGGGGAATGGAATGGATTTCCCCGTCGAGAGATTTACTCCGATCGATCGACAAACACCGGCTGCTTCGCTCGAGCTGGACTTTGTGAGAGTCGAGATCAAGGTCCGGAGGGTCGGTGGTTTCGAGGGACGGGAGCGTGGAGGTTGGAGGGCGCTCGGAACGAAGGGAGCAGCCGTGGAGAATGCAGGATTCCTCGTCGTCGAACCGAAGAATGCCTGGGCGGGTGGGGGGTGGAGAGAAGAGTCAAACCAGGACGCAGGGTGGAGCTCGAGAGCGTTGAAAAGCTAGAGAATCAGGAACGTTTGAGATTCCCAATTCCAGGCCTTTTTTTTCTTTCTTTCCAGCTCTCTGCACGCACCAGTCCGGCCGTGTCCTTATAGTATGGGCTGGGTGAGCTAGCTTGTCGGGGGCCCAGTATCTAAATCTCCTCCTTCCCTCCTTTTCTCAGTTCCGAGAAAGGGAGTCCACGGGGGGGATGTTGGAAGGGACGGTGAGGGAGAGGGAACGACTGGTTGCGGATGGAGGAGAAGGAAAAGGGAAGGGGAGGAGGAGGTAGATATTTGTTCAGGGAGGAGGAGGATGGAGGAGAGGAAAGGGGAGTGGAACGGAGCGCAGAGATTGGTTAACGGCCGGTTTAAGACAGGGCCCCCAGCTCGCGACCGGAGAACGGGAGCGCTGAGCACCAAGCAGCCTGCAGCACCGGCCGTGTACTGAAGTACCTGCCCTGGCCTGGTGCGTGCAGGACCACGGGCGTGCAGGGAAAGCCAGGCTCCCCAGGCAGCTCAACAGTCCGGTGCTGCCAAGAGCCCACCCTTTGGACGCCTGTGCAAGGTCCTGGGCTCCGTAATCCGCTCCTGCTTAACCCCACCTCCGTTGCGCAACAGGCAAGGACGGCCGTCCCAAAACCAGCCAAGGAGGAAGGAGTGACGCCCAATCGTGGCACGCCGCCGGTCATGAGACGGAACCTGGAGGGAAAGCCTCCTCCTGCATCCACCGCATTCGTAGGAAGGAACTTGAACTCGGTTCTCGGTAAGTAGGAAGCGTGTTCTCGACAACACGCGTCGCGAAAGAGCCGGCCGCCTGGTTGCATGGCCGCCTCGCGACGCAATGCGGGCATTGCATTTGCACGTCACTCCCATTAGTTGGTTCCCCATCTTACCTGCGCGGGAGACGACGGTCTTCCTTGGCTACGCTCACCTGAGTGGGTGGCAGTGGGGTGCGGAGGTCGCACTCGTTCAGGCACGTCCAGGAGGCTCGCTCCTGGCGGACTGGAGCTGGTGGTGGGCGACGGTGGAATTGAGTGGACTCGTCGCTCGGCTGGGAGATTCAGGCCAGGTGGAGGACGGCAGGGATCTACGGCTGCTTAGGTACGGCTTGCAGGGCCCCTCTGGCACTCCATTGCCCGCCATGAGCCACTCAGAGCGCTGGACGGCGAGGGGCCCCAGGATGCACCAGGAGGTGGACCGCAGGGAAAATTCATTCAGACACGGTACCATAGTATGCACCGACCAAAGCGTTGCACTCAGAGGGGTTCGTTGGTGTTCTCTGTTACACGGGCGCGTGTCACGGTTTTGTGTCTGGCGTCTGACATTCGGCACTCGGAACCGGAGCGAGATTCTCTCACTCACAGATCGCCATTGAGTCCATCCCCGGCCATGTTGGCGGGTTGTCGTTGATATTGGGCCATAATTGCCTTGTTGAGTCGACCCTGCAAACGGAAGTAAAAGCACAAGCACGGGGTCTGGCAGGATACCTTAATCATGCTGCACAATGGTGACCCCTCTCTGCACAATGAATGCAGACCTAAAGCTGACGCAACTGCTGCTTTCTGAGAAAGTTTGGACTTTGATGTTCCCATGTGAGAGCAAGACAGATTCGTTGAGATTGGGGAAACCCCTTGCTGGTCTTCCTGGTCGGCTTGGCTAGAACGGATCGCAGATCGGGGAATCCTTGGGCGTGGTTGATTTCCACAATTTCCAGGCTGTTGTCTCCTTGTTTGTTTGTTGGATCGCCAGGCCTCCTCGTCGGGCCCTCCGTTCTCAGAGCTAGTGAGAGGGCCATGCCACAAGCCCCTCGTCATGGCTTGCTGCTTGGACGCTCGATCAACCGAGACAGCCCGGGTCACCGACCCCCGCAAGGAGGGACGGCACTTGGTTGAATTTCATCGAGAGACAGGGACCGCGTGTCGCGAGACGACAGACAAAAGTGGAGGACGCGCAAGGCCAGCTGCAGGTAATCCGGAATGAATTGGCTGCCCCGTTTGGCCCACAATGGCCGTTTTGTCGTCCGAAGAGATGCACCAATGCATTGTCTGGCACCTCCATATATCAAGGGCAACTGGAACCATCTCGCCCAGGGCTTACGTCAGGATCTCCAAACCCATCATACGGTATGGGCAAAACTCAAGTCGCGGCCGACTCGCTGATGCTCACCCACCCACCGCGCTGCCAAAGTGCAGACCGGCATCTGTCCCTCCAGGGAACCTGGCCATACACGCCGTAGAATCCCAGAGCAGTGATGCAATCAGAGTGGGATTCTCATACCGATGGAGGCGCCCGGGCGCTTTGATTCGGTTTGTTTCTTTCTTTATCAGCCGCTAAGGCATCATCACGTCTTTCGATCCTTCCACCAGAGCGATCCAATGTTCCCGTCGGTTCCAAGATTTCCAGGATGCGCTGCTGCGCGTATCATCATGCTTGGCGTGTTCGCGTTTAATGGACTGCGTCTGGGAACCAGTGAGGTGGAAGCAGGACGGGACCCGCTTTTTAGGAAGGCTGGCAGGGGTCGACGGCAACCTCGAAAA
Organism: Chaetomidium leptoderma; assembly: GCA_033296705.1. Lineage (NCBI taxonomy): Eukaryota > Fungi > Ascomycota > Sordariomycetes > Sordariales > Chaetomiaceae > Chaetomidium > Chaetomidium leptoderma. The sequence continues at coordinate 19,602 of MU856846.1, read as the reverse complement.
GTTCGCCAGTTCACCCGTTTCCTCGGCAGACACGTGCAACAAACTGAGATAACGTGAGAGAGAGACCGGGTATCTGGGCCACCACCTCCCTTCGATGTCAGGACAATACAAGATAACAGCCGCCAGTGAGGTTTGACAATGCGAGGTCTTTCCTCGACACCAAGGCTGCGGTGCCTTGCACCGATGCACATCGGACAGGTCTGACGAGCCGGCAGCCAATCATGGAGGCGCGACGCGTTGCTGCACGACTTTCGGGAAATCCAATTTAATCATGCGTGTCAACGACGAGCCTGCCCAATCCAGTGAATCGGTCAGCGGTGTCCACCGCAGGCTCCAAACAGGGCCCCGCGCCAGACGGCAATAACTTAGCAAAAACCAACGCTCCAGCAACTTCCTCCGTCGGTAACCTGCCGTGCCTGCCTCCAAAACCGGTCGCTGCAACGCGGACGCGTGAGATTGCCTTTTCTTTCCTGTTTCGTGGTTGCCCTGCCCGGGCTGAGATACCCGGCCGCCCAGTGCCCCATCCCGGTTCGGTCGGTCTCAACCCCGATCTCCTCGGTCTTGGCACCTTCTTGTGGCCCTGATGTTTGACATCGTCATTGCATCATGCTCTTGGCTCGATCCGATCTTTCTTCGTTTTTGAACCATTGATCCTCGGTAACGAGTCTTCAGCTAAGGTAGTTCTCGCTGTTCGCTGTCCGGCCATGTCAGCCTCTCCCTGTTGTAAGACTTCCAGTGCAACTCCGTCTCTGGCTTTCAATATTGATTGATTGCCTCTCTGTATTCCGTGGGACACGGCGTATCGACTATCGACGGGCCATGGCGCTGTGCCCGGGCGCTGTGCCCAGACGCTGTGCCACCGTCAATCTGTTTTCATCAAGCTGGAGCAGAGCGTTATGGGATATTCAGTACTTCGTATGGCATGGCCTTTATCCGCAGGCCGCCTCGTCCCAGCCACAACAAATACTGAGACGGCCACTCTCTCGCGACCCGCTGACCCGTGCAACGGGCCGGAAGTGTGAGCAAACTTATAGCTCTGTGTTTTATACAGTTCGGGTTGTATCCGCTGGCACTCAGGCACGATGTTGAGTGATTCCGCAGCTCGCGTCTCTGTCCTGCATGCGGGCAGCTGTCGGCTCTCGCCAGATCCAACCCGTGGACCCTGCTTGTTTGAGACGCCCTGTTGCTCCGCCAGCTCTGTGCCGTCCCGGATATCAACGGCAGGAAGGTCTATCGCGTACAATCGCTGTCAGCACATGGCTGTTGCGATGCATCTGGGCGAAAAAGTGGTGCAGTGGCATGCTTAGGGTTAGGGTTATATATGGCCCCATTTGTATTTGGCCTGATATTTGAGTCGATTTCATCAAATACAAACAACACCAATATCACGATTTGTGAGACAAATCAAACCAAATGTGGCTTCATATTTGGCTTGTTTGATTTGCGGAGAGCCTTGCCTGAGAGGCTCTGAGCGGCAAATAAGATGCTGTGGCACGACAAGGGTCGGAGATACTTCGTACTGGGCTGATGGACGGAAAACGGCAGCATCGGCGCTGTTTATCGGTTGTGTGTTGTGTATATTCTTTATTACCCGCAAGGGAGATGGGAGAAAAAAACATCGGCGCCGTGTGCTTCAACACCCGGCCCTCCACAGCAAAGGGCGATCTTCCCGTGTAAGCTGGTGGTGGTGTTGACTGAAGACTGAAGACAAGGCAATTGGGAGCCAATGGCGTGGCCCAGATAGAGCTCAGATGAAACTGCCTCTGCCAGCACACCAAGGAGGGCAGCCATCTCCTCGGGACCAATAATGTCGTCTTCCGTGCCGTTGCATTCCTGAAATCAGCTTCACCCAGCTGCAGTGTGGCTGACTGCGGACAGGAAAAGGCGTCCAGGCTTGAGGGGCAATGGAACCTCGCAACGCAAGTCATCGGCTGAGCGATCCTCTTCGCCCGCTGCCAACAGCCAATTGCATCACGGCCCTCGTCGCGCAGTACCACTGGGCGGGTTTCAAGACGTCGCTGCAAAGAACTTTGCTTGCCCTGCCTGCGGCCTCTGATTGAATGCGACCGGACACACTCGACACATTCCCCAACAGGCAACCCTTGGCTCTTGGGAAAGGGCCCTGTCGCAGAAGCAACAAAGCAGACATTGCGACCCCGGAATCCTGAAATTGACTGATGACTGGCGGTGTCCCTAGAACGGTGCCGGCGTTCCCGAAAGCGGGCCGCCAAGCCGACCGTTCAAGGTCCGGCAAACCCCAAAAGGGCCCCGAGATCTGCGGAGCCGGCCTCCTGCCTCTCGGCCTCCTGCCTTGCACTGATTTGCAATGATGAAGCCCGGATGGGTGCGTGATTGCTTCACTCTGACGCGGCAACGGCGGATCAATGATGAGGCGGTGAACGTGCCATAAAGCCAGTCCCTGCCGACCCTTTTTCGCGAGCTCGTTTGCGTCCTCTGCTCCATCAAGCCCCCCCTCCGAAGGGCCCCCACGACCACTCCACAACGGAGCCAACGGCACCACAGCAGAAAAAAATGTGTCGGCGGGCAGCGCCCTCGCGGTTTGCGGCGTGGTCCGAGACATCAACTGCTCGCCCACCTCTGCTCGCTCTGCTGAAGCGAATAGTTACCGTCAAAGCTTTCATCGCATTTGACGAGCCTGTGATCGGAAAGGAAGTGTACGTCTCTGAGTTGATTGCTCCGGCTTCCCACGCCTGCTACCGGCAAACCTCGAAGTCACAAGCAGGGGTATCAAAATTCGGGGCGGTTCCAGGAAAGGGCTTGCACAAACAAACCTCTCTTCTCCATCAGCAGACATGCGCAGAAAAAAAGAGCAGTAATTGCCTCATCTACCTGGTCCTATGCAGAGTGATAAGTTCCAACAAACGACATCTGAGGTGCGGAGACTGTTGGGATACCGCATTGTGGACAATGGCAGGCCGAACTGTGGGGTTGTGAACCTGGAACTCGAGGTTCAAATTCCAGGTTGCTTCCAGAACACTGAGAACCACCTGTCGAGGCGCCTGGGCTGCAGCTGCAGTGCAGTGGTAAGGCTGAGCTGTGGGCAGAGTGCCACATGAGGCTTAAATGCTGGCCCACACCACAGCCAATAGAAACGAAGGGGCCCGGCAATGTGGCGCCAAAGCAAGTGGGCAAGCTCGGCGAGCTCCCCTTTCCGTTTCTCAGGTCAAGCCAATCAGCGAGATCCAATCTGGGCTGCCCAGCAATGCGTCCCAGACCCCACCAGCAAAGGATACCCCGGACAGAAATCACGAAAATGCAACTTCTCGATCCACAATCCAGACCTGGTTCGTTTCGACGGATCCTCAGAAAGCAACATCCAATGCCCCGTTTTGTCGACCGTTTTCTCTGGTTCTCTGGCAGTGGTCAATCCACACACGCACACGACGAGTTTCGCCCAACTCTTCAGTATAGCCGTGGGAACGGCATCCAATAGACATGAGACCACGGCTCTCTCCCTGCAGCGGGAGCCGGGAAGCCCAGTACAGCCACAAGCGGTCGATGATTATTTACCGGTTTTGCAGCCCGCCTTCACCCCGAGGTGCGGCTTGTTTCCCGGTTCTCAGGCCCAAAGTTTCCTGGAGAACCAACCCGCAAGGATGAGGGCCGTTCTTGTCTAACGTTAGATGTTGGGGGCCAGTTACAGAACCCCCTTCATCAGGGAACCCCTCAGGCAAATGCGCCTTCTCCAGCATCCCGAGACATAAAATCGAACCACGACCACCCAACACTCGCTGCCCTCGCTCGATCAGGGTCAGGACCTGCAAAGTTCCAAAACTACAGGAAGGGTGCTCACACAAACCCTCGTCCTGTGGTGGCTCGCAGCGCCATTGCAGCCCCCTAGTTAATCTCTGCCGCCGTTGCATCCCCCGGCACACGAGGCGGCAGGACGAGCCCAAAGCGCTGAACCCCAGTAATAACGATCACATCGAAAATCAATCTTGCTGACTCCCAGCTACTAAACCGGATAAAGCAACGGTGGGTTTAAATAAAGTGACCGTCTGGTCTTGAAAGGCCCCCTCAATATATAACCCTAACCCCCATTCAACAGGAGCAGCGAGACCGACAGCGACAACGACGACAACAACTTGAAAGGGGACAACCAAAGAAGTAACCACGAAAAACAACAATGAGAACGGTAACGGCAATAGCAACGATGAAAACCACGACAGCAACACAACGACTCCTTAGGTGTCGAGACGTTGAGAAGAAGAATTCTAGCACAGTCACTTTAGCATATCGAAACGAGTCGTATCTGAAGTTCCAATTGAGTCCCCGGGAGTCACCTCCTCCTTTGACAACACCTCTTGGCGAGACTTATCTTTAATTATTCCCCGGCACTTGGTCAGCCAGGGAAACATTCTATGAGGCTTTGTTTTCGGTTGTGGTCTCATCGATCTGGCCATTCTCGGTCTGTTTGTGTTTCAAGGAAATGAACGGCGCACGAAAAGCAGTCAGTCGTCAGCTCTCGGTTCATCAGCAACAACGTTCAGGTTTCGGGATTGCAGCCACTCCGGGGGGGGTGCGGCCTTCTCCGGCTCCTCTGTCCCCGTCCATCCGGAGGCTCCCGCACGGGGGCCGGACTCGGAAAGGCCGATCGTTTAGAGGTTTGGAGTTTGGAGACTGTTCACTAGGTCCAGCCCTGTCACCGCCTGTTTCCAAATGATGTTCTGTCTTCGAACAACAGGTTTAGGCTCAGCTCTGGGCTTTCCGCGCGGTCCATTCCATACAATATCGATTACCGATGGTGTCAGTTTCACTCCATCCAAGTAAGCAGGCGACAAGCGCTCGGACGGCATCTGTCAAATAACCCTGATCCAGGGACCAATTGGCCAATTGAGGGGCGATTTAGCCAAAGAGGCGACGCGAAGAATCACGCGATGCGGGGTGGTGTTTGGGGGAGCGGCAAGATGGGTCCATGACGCGGTTTGCGCTGCAAGGCAGAGAGAGACTTGTTCTTTGGCCCTGAACCTTGGCTTTGCCGCATTTGAGGCGGGCTTGAGGGAGGCTGGGGTTGCAATGGGCTCGCTCTGGCGCGGGGAAAAGCTTCCAACATCAAACTTGACCAGGCTGGATCGGGACGAGGACGGGAACGCGTGCTAATAAGGGAAACGGATCTGGTGGCAAAGAGAGCCGAATTGGTGCCAATGGGCATTGGTTTCAGGGGGAAAGCCCCAAGACTCAGCTTATGCCTCATGACTTCATCACCTGCTGGCCAGCCTCGGCTTCAGGAACTGCTTGCGCCAGATCCGCACACATGCACATCATTCCTTTGAGCAACCCCGGACCCTGAACCGCACCGGTGTTGGCACAAACACATGGATGGGATCGGCGATGGATACGGAGACTGACTTGCCTCCCTCCCATAACACTGCCCTTAACGGTGGGATCGTGATATTAGCCATTGAGCCCAAGAACAAGCCACGCTCACCACGGTGGGCATGTGCCGCACGCGATGCAGTTGCAAAGAAAACAAAACATTTGAGTCTCGGGTTGGAGGAGCCCAATTCGGCAACTCAACAGTGGAAGGCGGCTCGCTTCGAGAACTTGTCCAAGGGGGGTGCCGGTGCTGATTGCTGATCGAAGTTGGGAAGACATTGCATAGCTTCCAATCAAGCGTCCCATGGTGCAGAAGGCCTCCAGCTCTGCAACCGCCCAACCCAGTCTGTCGGGAACGAAAGAAATGGAAGACAGCAAGCTGTGTCTGAACAGTGCATGTGCAGCTCGAAAGTCGAAACCCTCTTGCGCGTCTTCAAATTGCCATTCGTCAGCCAATCGCACGTCTCTGCGCGCACTTTACGCGTGAATGTCGGGCCTTGGCGGACCGCGCTTGCTGCTGCATCAGCAAGGCACAGCCTGTCCTCTGCTCAGGCTCAGTTGCTGCACCATCCGGAACACTATTTCTGGGGGGCTGTTGTTTTTCTTGCTTCTCCCTCCCTCCCTTGATTGACCACTGCAACGGGTATGATTTCCGGGCGTGCAGATGGAGGTAAATCCTCTCCTGCAGAAAAGCCCAGGCAGGCAGCTAGCCAGAAGGAAGAGGCCCCTACCTAGTGAGGGAGACGGCTTCCCCGGGCGAATGTCATCTCCGGAGGCCTTGCGCACATTGCGTTTTTGCACTCCTCACCAATTCTCCGACTGGTCGGGAGCGGTTTGGCGCCGCCACTGCACGGCCTTCCTCCGTTAGCAGCAGCGAGAAAGAACCTCACCAACAAACAACCTTGGAATCTGGTTTTATTTTTTTGATTGCAATCCCACGCCCGGCCCCCCCCCCCCTTTATTCTGATCCGGGGAAAGCGGGTTCCGCCCATCATCTCGGCTGGACGCGCCCACGGCTCGGCGCCCCAAATCCGGCCCAATAATCGTGTCTTGAAATCGGGTCAGCTTCGGGGGGGCACGCACGGGGGGTGAAACTGGCTGCGTTTTGATGATGCCCGTTCGAGCCCCCCCCGGGAGGGATGATGCCCATTGCTGAAGAAGAAGAAAAACTTCCCAGAAAACAACACTCGATGTCAAAACACAGTCACTATTTCCTGGCCTGCTTGAGAACTGGAAGTTGTCCTTGCGACGACGCCCTTGGTCTGTGGCGCTCGTCGGAATTCAGCTGAGGATGGCTGCAGGCCAAATCTCGATATGATTGCGTGATCTGCCCGTATGTGGCTTTATTCGTGTTAGCGTCGTCCATCAACCGCATCCCTCCCTGGCTTGGCTTCGAGAAAATGGAACCGGTGACAAGGGGATTTCAACGGAGAAGGGATTGCCTTTTTGTTTGGTTGGCATGGCAAAGACAAAAATGCTTGAGGAAAGACGGTGAACGGGATGTCGATTGCCGTGAGTTTCCGAGCCGAAGTCGTCGGTGACGGTCCATGGGGTTGAGTGTCAAAACTACCCTGGCAATGGACCGCCACCGCCCGTGGTTCTGTTCAGATTCAGAAGGGGGGTCTAAGGCCCACAAAGAGTAATGGTTTCTTATATATAAATGCTTAACTGGACTGCTAAGATACAAAAAGACATCTGGGCACAAACCGAGGAGCTTCCGCCCTAGCGTGAGAACATCGCCCTCCAATATCAAGACCAGTGCGACTCGAGAACTTGAGGAGTACATACATGCCCGCTCTGCCTCATCTTTTTGGTTTCTTAGACCTCTCCTCCATGAATCTCTTCGGTTGGTTGCAGCCAGGGCATGGCCCAAGTACATGTGCGTAGTGGGAGGGACTAGAGGCGTTGTATGTCCGAGTAGTTGCTATCTATGGAATGCGCTTATGTTTGCATGTTGACGGACAAAATGATTTGATGTTGGTCCATGACAGGGTCATTTCGAAGCATCCTAACAAGTAGTTACTCTCTCGCCATAGTAAAAAGGGAGAGACCAATATCGTGTCCGACAACCGTTGAGTGTTGGTGAGTGTCTTGCAAGTCCTACTTTGTCATGCCATGCACTCGGCTCTCCCTTGAGCTGCCTACTAGATGCTGTTTCCCTTCATTACCATACAACCAGTGACGGGGCGAGGACTCGGCTCCTGCAGTCTTTTTTCTTGATGCTAGTACTGGGAAGGGAAAAGGGGGGGCGGTTCGTCACCCCCGGGCTTCACCCAGGGTGTATGCAGCTCGCTGTAAGGTAATTCTGCCTACAGCCGTCTTGACTCTCAAGCCACACCTCACCCTTCTCATCCGGCTACTCATCCTCTAGCTACACACAACCCGCCTCCTCCTCCTCCTTCTCTTTGCACAGCTACGTGCACGTGGCCGATCACCTGTGCCACACTCCTCGTGATTATGTAGGAACAGTCTCGAGTGAGGGCAGGTGCTACTACGAGTGTGTTGTAACTTCATGTTCTCATGACTGTATAACTATTTTGTCCTCTTTTCACACGGCAGGAGTACAGTCCAGCTGACAAACTTAGATGGTCAGGAGGCGGGGTGTTCTTAGAGAGTGAGCCTGGGTAGGGGAAATGTCAAAGGGGTTGGTCGGCAAATCATGGGATGTGACTCTTTGTGGTTTCCATCTTAACCTCCATGAACAGTAGAGGGCCCGGAATGTCGTCCCCCCTTGTTCAAGTGCAAGATCTAGCTACATCAACGGGAGCCCGAGAATTGATATAAGGCCTTCCTCCTACCCCCTTGGCCAGCCGTGACTTTCGCAAGCTTGATCATACCAAACTACCTCACGGCGTCGATACCTACCTATCTGCTTATACGACCGCACTACTACCATCATTCACACACTCATTCCTTGCATTCCGCTTCATAGGGTACAATGTTTCCCCAAAGTCGCACTTGCAGATGTAAAGGGGCAGACAAGCCATGCAGAACCCCCGCGTGCGCTGGCACTATTACCCTCAATCACACCACTGGTTACTGCAGACCCTACACTGTACGTCTCGCAAACCTGACCCCAAGAATACAAAGATGCACAATGCTAATGCTTGAAGCCTTGTCTAATTAGAGCTCTGGTTGCTCCAAGCCTAGCTCAAGTTTTCAGTGCCGGTGCATACTACCCGGAGCCAAAGAGTGTATGGTACCCGAGAGATGCAGGCAGGAGAAAGTGGAGGGGCTGGCTAAGTACTGTGTTGAATGTGTAAGGCCAGCGACTAACCCAGTACTGATACGACTGCTGATACGAACGTTTGCTTCAGCGACCCTACTGTCCGTCCTTGGCACGGCGTCGGAAGGTTCCCGTGTCAACATCGTCTGCGGCCAGCACTTCGCTGTACCAGGCCGCGTCGTATCCTCGCACCTCCACCTCGGCCGGAGCCCCTACCAGCTACGCCAGCTCCTCGGCCTACACCTCCGCGGGCAGCCACCCAGCCCACACATCTACAAGCGGTTCCGCTAGTTACCCGGCCCCCACATCCGCAGGCGGTTCTAGCGGAAGCCACCATGCGACCACCACAGGCGCCGCCCCGAGTCGAAGCCACCGTGCAACCGCTTCAAGCGCTGATGCCCCTAGTCAAGGCTACTATCAGGACACCACAACCGCCACCGCCAGCCAAATCTGGTACGGGACCACCACAGACACCACCAGCCCAACCTACTACGCAACGGCCGACAGCAGCAACTCGGGCTACGGCGCCCCCAGCTTCCTTCCCGCGGGCAGTGTCAACCATCGCACCGGCGGCCGTTCCAGCGAGATCTTACCCCCCACGCCTGTAGGCTTCGATTCCAAATACCCCAAGCACCAGCAGGGGTACGATTGCGCCTGCTTTGCCCACCACGGGTATGGTTGCAAGAATGCCGACGCGTGCGGGGGCGCCGCATCCGCCGGTTTCCGGGGCGGACACTGCCAGAGCTGCCTCGTAAGTGCAATCTACTTGCCTCTACCTACGTACCTAGGTACCTAGGTACTTTTTTGACCATGGCAATTCTCTGACATTCACATGATGCTCATAGAATTTGTGGTGCCAGTAGCCACCTCCCCTACGTAGGAGAGGGTGGATAGTAGTTAGGGGACGACACACACACACAAGTCATGAGGTCGTCATTCCCTGAACGGCGACGGGAGAAGACTTGGTTGTGCGGCTAGCTGGCTAGCTAGCGGGGCTAACTAAACAAGGAACTGGATTTCTTGTGAAGGGGATGGGGGGACAGTGTGTCTGGTCCTTCCGAGGGTCACACAGACAGGGCTGTGGTTGGTGACTGGTTCACCATTGGGCAAGTCCACTACCTATCGGGGCGGACACAAGCAGCTGGCTGCTTTTAGAAATCCCAGTCGCAGAATGATAAGAATGTTTTGGAATATTGGTTGAGTGAAGATGTGGTGCCTGGCTTTCCATGGCCAGCTCTCGTGGTTTTGTTTGTTTGTTACCCCTATTTTAATTTCTTGGCAAACTCAGGGGTTGGCGGGCGCCCTGAATCAGGAGCGAGTACATACCAACTACCTACCTACCTACCGAGTATGTAAACTCTGAGGGCAAATAGAATGCAGATATGCAAGCAACCAGCAAAACCAATCATATTCTAACTCAGCGATTGATGAAAGCCTATCTTGGCAGTGATACTTCAAGCACGTCTTCACAATGCATGCAAACAACACCAAATGTGTGGACAATGTTTTGGAGTCACTCTCTCCAACTTTCATTGCCAACTCGCCAACTAAAACAGTAACCTGATCATGCAACATGATTTCGAATTTCCCCTTTCCGTTCCCGAACGCCACCGGCGACGGGGGGGCCCACGCCATTCCCTCCAAAAACAAACAATGCTCCTGTCGAAGCTGCCCTCATGATCCAAGCGGCGCCGGCTTACTCCAAACAATGATGATGACAAGTATGTATGATGATGGCCATGATGGCTGTAATGACAAATGAAACGTGGTCTGTGGCGACAGGCGGAAGGGTAGGTTGGTGATATATATATATATGGTCGCGTTAAGGTGCCGGTTGTGACGTATGTGACATTAAACATAATTGGGAATTAAACGCCGAGGAGCTGATGACCAGATGAGGATTGATCCAATGCGGTGTGGTGTTTCGAAGCGAGCAACGCTCAAGGCCAGGACAAATACCATCAAGCAACTCGAGCCGGCGAGACAACGGTGGGTATCATGCTGGTACAAAACAGCGAATCCGTTGTTCGACGGCCCGACACTTCGCAATGATGGCAAACACGATAGCGGTTTGGCTCAGGGGAACGGCGGGCCTTGATCGCGAGGAGGCGGGAACCCTTGGTTCCGTGTGTTGTTCTCCCCGCGGGCGGCTGCCCATTCGGCATTGCCATTTTGCCGCGTGGGGGGTTCGGCAGACACAGGGACCTTGGTATCATCGCTAGATGATGGGACTCGTCGTCTGTCCGCGGCGGTTCCGCTCGGGCCGGCATTATCTGCCGGCACGAGCTGGGTCACAGCTTGCGTGATGGAGGCGACGACATAGCTGCGTAGTTCCCGGTCCTCTGCCGCGTCCTCCTTCTCGAGCTTGAAGCGGGCCTGCTTGTCGAAGTTGGACCGGCGCAGGTGTTTGATCTCCTGCGTGATATACAGCAGGACCTCCTCGGGGCAGCGGCTGCGTTCGTTGTAGTAGTCGGTCTTGCGCACGTAGCGCCTCGTCACGTCGGTGGCGCCCTCGTACGAGAAGGCGATGCAGTAGGACATCTTCTTGCCCCAGCCCTCGGTGTATAGCCTGGGGTTGTCCCACGCCTCCTCGCAGGCGTCAACGTGGATCCACCGCTCCTGGTGCTCCGAGTAGACCTCGGTCCAGACGTGGTCTTCGGCATTCCATACCCAGCGGACGCGCGCGCCGATTGCGCGGCAGAGCATGGTGAAGCAGTTGGCCCACTCGCCCACTCGCCCACGGCGTGTCTGCATGAGGCGCCAGACATCGCTGTACCGGGGGAAGCGCTCGTATGCTCGGCAGGTAGGACTCGAACAGCGGTAGAGTTCGACACGCAGCGCACCACAGGCTTTCTCGTCTGGCGTAGGCTGTGTCATTCCCTGGGCAATGGTTGGCGAGAAGCACACCGGACATTGGGGGTTGTTGATCCATGTAAAGAACTCATTCTTGAACCACCTGTGGACGAGAGAATTAGCAAACAATCAATACCATTGGTGGTTGCCGCTAGCCGGGAGTAGAAAACGTACCTCAGAAGGGCGCGGATAATGCAGTCTTGATATCCCCATTCCGTTTTTCGCCCGTCTCCCATGCTCTCAGCTTGGGCTTGTAGCACTTGGTGCTCCTCCTCGGCCTCGCCGTATATCCTGTCTAGTGGGAGTGCTTGCAGGGCTTCGTCGAGTAGGCCCGGGTTCTCGTACTTCATGGGCGTCGCTGATAGTGAGATGAGCAGGCTCCTGAACCTGGTAGACTCGAGGTCGTCGGCGGCTGGCGGGGTGGGAACCTTGGGGAGGTTTCGAGCGGAAGAGTATGAAGGCGGTGTTTGTGTGTCGTCGGATGTCCCTGGCCTGGTGCGTTCGGATGCGTACATGTCTCGCAGGTTGTTCGCTGAGGCGCTGTGCCCCGGCGCTGGTGATCCTTGGCGAGACCGTGGTTGGAGGTCGTTTAGTCGTTTTGTTCTTAGCAACTGCTCGAATTGCACCCTCAGGTCGTACGCCCACTCCTCGCCATACTGATTCTCGCCCGGGGGCCCATCCCTCCTATTAGCATCCATGTCTTGCTGTGCGATGGCCGACCGTGCGTTGAGGCGCTGTGGGAGGCGAGGGGTTTTGATGGATATTAAGAAGCGTGTCGTCGCGACAGTAGGGGCGAGGCGAGAACTTTGGATGCAGCCGTAAGGTCGTTGCCGCTGTTGACGTCGTCGCAGTCGTCGCAGTCGTCGTCGTCGTCGTCAACGAAAGACAATCGGGGATGTCGTCGTCGGATGGCGCCTAATTGCGACCTGCCGGGCCACGCAACGTTGCGGATGACGAGGTGTGCGCTCTCGCGGTCCTCTTGTCCCCGCCTACTCAATGGCCGGCCGGGAAATGTCGATGTCGACAGGCAAGCGCCTCGGCGTCGAATAGCGCGGACGCAATTCGAATTCGAGATGGTTTAGCGACTAGAGGGAGTCGGGTCGTCGCAGAGTCGTCGGGTATGGGATGAAGCGGCAGGGTTGAGATGAGAGGAAGACAGGCAAGAGGTGGGCCGGGGAAGACAAGGGGGGCAGAGGATAAAGCTGCGGACGGGTGGGGGATGTGCAAGGTTTCAGGAAGCCCACGCACGCAGGTGTGTGGAATGGGCGCTGCGGCAGTGCGCCTCCCCTAACTACAGAATACAGGCTAGCCACACACTTGGTCGTCGGGGGGTTGCGTGGCATTCAATGAGGGAGCAGCAGACAGCATGTGTCATCCGCTGTTAAGGTAGGTAGTTGGATGTCGCAACGCTCGGGATGCCACGAGCTGATCGCATCTGGTTCATTTCCAATGTTCCGGATCGTCGCCCAGTGTTGACCCGCCTTACTCGTCAGTCGCAAAGAGCGGACGTAATCAGAGCGTGTTGGGAGGAGGGGAGGAGGGGTGCAGGCAACAAGCAGTCAACGTCTCTCTCACCAGTCCTGGAGGCCGCGAGAGAGAGGGGGCGTCTTGAGCAGAGAACGCGCGTCCAGTTCACAGCCCCGGCCAATCAGGGCTGGTTTCGGGTCCCTCCGCCCCAAATAGAGTCCCCACACACTCCGCCGCCTCAGCGGCCTTTCAACGAGCTTTCCGCCCGTGACAGCTGGACTCAGCGGAACTTTTGACAAACACTGGCGTCGGGATTGGATGAAGAGTTTTGCATCCTGCTCCTTCCCTCCATCCTGCCTCTCTGGGAGTTAGGTGATGATGGTGGCCTTTTTGGGAGAATCCCAGACTCAATTAGGTAGGTATGCGAAAACGAGAGCGACCCGACCTGGGATAAAATCCCTGGTAAATGGTCGGGGTCGGGACGGAAGCGCAGGTACATCCGGACGAAGACATGAATGGTGTGCATGGGAGGTGGGTCCAAGATGACGAGTCGTGGCTGGCGTGTGGCCAATCCCTTGCCTTGCCCCGGCGTTGCCAGCGTGTGGCTGAGGCTGAACATTTGCCATTCGCTGGCTTCGGACTGTGCTGTGTGGGGAAGGCCGCCCCCGGCAGACTCTTGAGACTCTCCAGGCTCTCGTTCCCAGAGGGCCATTCACGGGTTTTTCGATTTTTTCGATTTTTTGGTGTCGACAGTCTCCAACCTGGATGTCAAAATTCTCTGTGTATTTACACAGTAGACATCGACTACTTTTTGGCATGTTGCCCTCATAAAGGTAGGTTGCTTGGTTGCGCTGCAGTTACCGGGCGTTTGTCGGAAGGCGTCAGTCAGCGCTGTGCTGAAGAGACGCTTCAATGAACTCAGCCTCGTTGTTTTGCGGCCTCTCGGGACTCCCTCGCGGGGCCCGGCCCCCGGCAGCCGATGACGATGGTTTCCAACGGGAGGCGGGAGGCTTCTCGGGGAGTTGCCCGGGCTCAATCTCTCCGTGTTCCTCCAGCACACGCGTTCGGCCCGTGGACTGAACTGCTGACGTGCTGGACCAGCAAATAACTATTTAGCAAGACCCCTTGTTGTTGCCACCGGCCGCCTCGTCATGAGACGGGAGGTCGGTGACTACCTACACAGTATTCGTCATTGTCGCACACGCTCGTGTTTGCGCCGTTCTTCCTCATTACGACAGCGGTGGCCAGCCTAGAAGTGGATTTTTGTTACTTACACGCGAGGAGAAGACGGACCAGGGGTCAACGAACAACCTTGGGGTGGCTCCCCCCAGGGCACACACGTCTTGAACTCGCCGAGCCGGCCAAGCAGCAGATTCAAGCAGTGCGAGGTTTCTTCAAGAATTGCGGGAACACTGTGCGGCTGGTGGTTGTCTGTCTGCAAGGCTAGCCGGTGCGATTACGCGGCATCTGACGACCCCTATTCATCCTCTCTTGGCATTCGTCTGTCAAGCTTCAAAACCAAAGCCGCCACCCATTGTCGCCCGAGGCTCCCGATTCAGCTATCACGGCTGCGGGCCTGCGTTTATTTCATTTTAGCCAGGCCCGACATGATAGCGTGGATGAGAACCTACCCAGCAACTTCTTGACAAGCTCCAAGGGGTAAATAGGTTGTCATTGTACCGGCCCTCGTCAACTCGGGATCTAAGTTGATTGATTCCCGTCTTGGCACCTCTCCGTTCCACATATAAACAGCCTATGGTTAGACTCAGATATCGGCACATCGAGTTGCCCAGTCAGCGGCCAGTTGAACGGCTGGCTGCCCATGGCTTGTCTCCCCGGGTTCGCTCACACCCACGTCCACTATCACTCGCCAAAGCGTGCCGTCCGGCTGGAACTTCCCGAAATCCAGCCACGCGTGTGAGCTGAGTGACGTTACAGACACCCATTCGATCTCATATGCGCCCGTGTCTGGAGCACGATGCAGTTTGTCCTAGGGAGATCAATCCTGTGATTAGTTACCTGTACCGGCCAGACCCCGACTGCCCAGTTCGGACATTACTTCTACATCCAGGTCTGTTATCTCGCTCTCCCATCCCCAACCCCCACCTCAACCCCCGCTGCCGGATACCGTTGCTAGGCGAGACTTTTCTTGAAATACTCGACTCATCGGTCACCAGGCCTCCTTCCATCCGAGTTGCTCTCCAGTCTCTCACACGGGGCACTCACTGCCTTCTCACAACATCGGTCGTCAAGTTGGTCCAACACCAGAAGCGCGGTTCCACACTCCTTCCACGTAATCCAACAATCACTCGCCCCTCGCTCCCAGGGTCATGCTACCCGGGGCACCGAATCTCACTGTTCACAGGGGAAAAAAAACAGCAGACGAATCTGACTGCAAGAGACACCCCCAACCCAGACCCCCTAGCGTACCCGTAACCACCTCCATACTCCCTGTCCCAGCCAGAGAGACACGAGTGGTAGGTAGGAAAGGAAAAGGGGGGGGGGAGTGAGTGAAAAAAGAAGAATCTCAAAAAGACCTATTGACGCGCGTCTCATTGCTCCGCTCCACCCAGAACAGAGAGAGAGAGAAATTCCTTCCGTTCCCTGTGCCGCACATGCCTGAATAGGTCTTGCCACCAGAACTCTCTCGCCCATGGAAGGTGGGGGGGGGCACTTGCATCCGAACCTTGCCCGCCAACAACTCACCTACACACGTGCAGACCGCTCCCTCGGGTGTCCCAAGTCCCCATCCTGTGACGGGGTCGGTTAGAATGCCCCCCCGGCCGGCTGCCGGGCCTGCATACGTATGTATGTCTGTATGGAGATACAGACAGCGGTCGTGTGTGTGTGTGGTGTGGACCTTTGGATGATGATGATGATTCCACCCCGCCGCCGCCCCTTTCCGGCCCCCCATCGTCGGACAGATAGTTCGGGTCGGACACACGTTTCATGCTAACAAGTATATACTCAGTCTTCTTGAGCCTCGCCACGGCACCGGAGGAGACTTTGACGCTCTCTTCTTCTGTCAAGGGTGATAGATAAGGAGGAGCGGAGGAAAGATGTGATGTGTAAATCCCGCCGGCCCGGTCCATGGTCTCCTTTCTCCCTTTCTCCCCCTCTCCCCGCTTCTCCTCTCCCGATCTCGCCAGCGGCGGGACAGGAATACGACTGGCGACCACGTCATCTGATTAGAGCGGGTGTGGTGGGCCTCCTCCTCCTTCCACTGCTGCTGCTGTCGGCTGTATCTGCAGCGAGACAATTATCCCCAAAGGTAGCTGAGTCCGCATTCGGATTGAACGGTCCCAATCTCGGGAGGGGTTGGCAGGGAGGGGTGCTATTGATAGCGTAGATGATCTCGACGATGGGGGGGGGGCTCGTTCATGGGATATCGATGGTCGAGGGATGGTCGAGCCGGCTCTTCTCTCCCTCGGATGTTGGTCAGGGGGTGCGAAGAGACGCTCTAAACAGTAACTCATCACGCTTGGTAAGATTCAGATCCAAGCCCTTCTCTTCAGGGTCCAATAATCGCCGTAAATACATACATACATGAACCTATCCCAAGGGCTCAACGCTCGCGGAGGCAAAGCCGGGTCTATCAATCATAAGCCTGCCACAACTTGGTGCCAACACACTCTCACCACCAGGCACTCACCAGTCAACATGCCACCTCGCCAAGCCAGATCCCTCTACCTCTCCCACTCGCCCTCGGCAAAGTAACGTTCCGGCAGATCATCGCTGGACAGCGGGCGCTCCACAAGAGCAACCTCAAGAGGCGGTAGACCCTCGGGCAGGTCCCCATTCGTCAAGCCGTTGGCTTCCGAAATGCTCTCGACCGGCACGAGGCCCAATATCGGCCGGAACTGGTAAGTATGCCACCACTTCGCCTTTGCCCCTCCCTCCCCCTCCTCCTCCTCCTTCTCGGCATCCCCCGCGTGGCCGTTGGCCCCCTGGTCGTCCCGGAGACGCTGCAGCTCACCGCCATCCGTGTCCTCGTCATCGTCGTCGACCCCGCTGCTCGCGCCGACGCTCTTTTGGTCGTCGGCGTCAGCCATCTCCACGTCCTCCCATTTCCCTCCGTCGGGTCCCACGGCCGTCATGACACGCTGGGGCGCGAGCGAGTGCTTCTCCATCTTGCCGCCAGCGCCGCCCTCTAGCTGCCCATCGCGCTTCCGCTTGGTGCCTTGTTTTTGTCCGTTCTTCCCCTCGGGCGAGTCCTTCTCCGGGTTGAAGTCCTGAGACAGGTCTAGCATAAACAGGGAAGAGAACCCGTAGATCCAGGCCCGGGGGCCTTGCCAGACGATCCCCTTGATTTGATCCCGCGTGTCCCGGTACTTTCCTGGGAGCTTGAGGTACGTATTCCGGCGGGACCACTCAGAGAGCGCTCCCTGCAGGGGGTTGAAGACGAGAAGCGTCTTGAGCGCAGTGATGGCCAGCAGGTCATAGTCTCCATCGTCTCGCTGCGTCTTCGCAAACGAGAGCACCACGGGTGCCGCAGAGAGTTTGGGGAGGAGCGCGGCCTTGGGATTGCGGACCCAGCGCTCGCCTGCAACATCTTCCGACTCCTCCTCGTCTGACGAATCGCCCGAGGGATCGCTAGTGGCTCCGCCGCCGTCGTCATCTTCGCCGCCCACGCCATTCGTCCCCTCGCCAGGGCCGCGTAAGACCCAGGTGTCAATGTACCCCGCCAAGTCGGCGGCGCTGAGTAGTCTGCTATCGGGCGAGAAGGCCATCTGCGTAATGTTCCGGTCGTAAGATCCGAGACCGCCGAGAAGGATGTGCTTCGGAATCTGACGTCGGAGTCGGTGTAATTTGCAAGGGGGAGAAGTCGTGTAAGAAACCCCGGCGGCGGATTCTGTGGTATGCACTCTGGTAGCCATGACTTTGCTCCCTTCCTCGACCCAGGATATCCATTGCTTATCCGGCGAGATCCGGACCCTGGTCGCCGCAAGGCCCGCCGCCGTTGGCATGTCCACTTTCTTGATCTGAAGTTGTTCGATGTGCTCCCCCTTTGCGAAGTCGAGTTGAAACACCTTGATGTCGGTGGCAGTCGACGCGACAAGGAGTGTTCCGTCTTCGCTAATCGCAGCCGATGATATGTGAGAGTCTCCTTGTACCAGAACTTGGGCGAGAAACTTTCTGTTCTTGTGCAAGCTGAAAGCTGCCTGGGGGTCATCGAGCAGTTGCTGGGCTGGGCTGAGCAGATGCCAGATACGAATTTCGTTTTCCCACCAGCTGAGCAAAAACCGTGCTTTGGGGGCGCTCTGCAGGGGAGCATTTTGTGGAAGATGTGGCAGTGTTCTGTGATACTCCTTGCCCGCGCCGCGTAGGGGCAATACCACTGGGTTTGCATCCGAGCCTTTGGGTCTGTTAGCTTTTGCAAGAAGCAACGTGATAGTTTGGTAGTCATACCGCCGGAAACCACAACACTCATCCCCTTGCTCTCGAAAGAGGCCATTGCCTTGACATCGTGCTGGTGATAGCGACGATGGAACACCTTTGACCATCGGCCGTTTTGCCCAGCAATGGGCTCGTAGATGGCCGTTCGCTTGTCCATTCCTCCCGAAATAATCTTGGACCCGTCCGCACTGACCGAGAGACACAAGACGTCTTGTGAATGGCTCTGAATCCGTTGCGCCTGGGTGTATGTCTTGCCGTCCCAAATGCACACCTGGCCGGTCGAGTCCCCGGACACAATGTCGCCGTTAGACAAACACTTGACAGCCCACACAATAATGTTTTTGGAGCCTCCAGATATATCGGTTCCGAGCGTCATCTGCCTCAACAACGTGCCGTTTCGAATGTCGTAGGCGCAGATTGTGCTATCCGAGCAGCCGACCACGACGACGTTGTGGGACTGGAAGGCAATGCTGACAAACTTGGTCTTCTTTAACGGGGTCCTGATGAGAGTCCGCTGGAACTTTAGGTCACCATCCTCGATCGAGTAAAGCACCAAGTTGCCATCGACGGTGCCGGCGACCAGTTTCCGACTGCCGGACGCAGCTGCGCCGCCCTTGTTCGGGGGAGGCTGGACACCGAGGCACCATATCTCGCCGTGCTGCCCGCTGGCGTGCTTCTTGGCCTTGGCCTTCTCCAAGTCCCACTCTGTGATTGTGGTCGTGTAGCCGATGCTGAAGAGGCGCGACTTGCCGTGGATGGTCTTGCCGTCGGCCATCTCCTCGTCGGGCTCCGTGACCCAGACTAAGCCATCGACGCTTCGGTCCTTGCCGCCGGGGATGACGAGTTCCTGATGCCATGCGCCCTGGAGCGGGTTCCAGATCTCAATGTCGCCATTAGCTCTGCCGATCGCCAGGCGGACCTGGATGTGTTTCACGAGGTGCTTTTTCTGCGCCGAGACGGAACGGAGCGAGGAGTGCGTGAAAGCGACCGCATTGATGGCCGAGGCAGGATAGCGGATGAAGCGGCACCGGTGGATATCCATGGTTCCGGTTTGTTGTCAGCCCTGGGTCGCGGGGAGGGCGTCGGATCCGAAATTCCTGAACCGTCTCGAAAAAGCGGCTTGTCAACTTTTTTTTTCTGCCGCCTCCAAAACTTTTGGGAGGGAAGTCGGTCAGGAAATTAAGCTAGTGGCCTGTGCGCGATAGTGGGATGTGGCGCCAGAAGCTCGATTGATCCTTCAGGCGATGCGACCACGAACAAAAATCAGGGGTGTTGGAAGGTACGGTGGATACGGAAGAACACCTGTATTTAGGAGGCCTCGG